>KN492721.1:9184-23816 GCA_000787155.1 Scartelaos histophorus
TTTGATATGCAGAATTTAAACATATTTCCTGTAGCTATGTGGATCCAATAACTGATAATTAATAAATAATGTATTGAAAAGTAGCACAAATATCATAAACATACCCACGGATCAAACTGCAAGGAGCCTACAAAAAGATTGGGTCATAATACCCTTGTATATATAGTTCAAATACTTATTCAGCTCTCAAATCACTGGAATACATCTAAGTGTTTCTAAACCTCAGAATATGTGGATTGTGGTTTGAAACAACAAAATTCAGCTTTTAATTGTTTAATTTATATAAAATATGGATCTAAAATGCTAAATCTGTCAAATAATGTAGTACTTTGAATGGCATTTTTAATGTGTACTAATGTTAGCGGCAATACTTCTAACTGAGGAAATTTATAGCTGCATATCTGTTGAGTTGAGTACAAATTTGCAGTTCTGTTTCATGACTGACAGTATTGCAGTCTTCCAGTTTGTGTATCCAGTGTTATCATTAGCCTTGACCTTGGCAAGGTTGTGTGCTGTGGGCCGGGGGCAGATGGACTCTCACTGTGGACTGAGGGTGACTTGTGGCTCTGACTTTTCATTTGGCTGCAGAAGAGATAGGGCCCTTTCCATTTCTGACATCCACATACACTTTGAGGATAGTGCTTTAATATGGACACAAGCCAGTATGTTTTTAATGCAGAACTACCCATGTGGCTGGTCTATGGATGTTAGAATTTCACACTGTAGTATTACACTCATTGTGAGAAACAGCACAAGTAACAACATTCTTAACTCAGCTTTCATTCATATTATCTAATTATAGATCACAATTCCTCTGGTAACTTTCTAAACGAGAAAGTCAGTAAAGGTTGAACTGAAATTAGATATTTTAGATCTAATAATATTTTGATTTGGATAATTATGATTACTGAAATAATGTTAACATCCCTAGGTTAGTCTGACATTTTCAAATTTGTACAGATATTTTTGGAGTTTTTCTTTGCAAAATTATAGTAATGCCAATTTATTATCTTAATAAGTAGGTGGACAAATAAATCAAGGGACTGAGCTTATCACCTAACCAAAATAATTTAAGAATTGAAAAGAATAATCCCAAAGTCTGTCTTATATCTGTCTGAAGGGAGGAGCTAACTACAGAAAACTAAGACACTCTAAACACTCTATTTGTATGCCATAAGAAGTGTCTTTTGTTAAATGCATTGAATACTTCTAATGTGCGAACTACGGCTAAGTTACATTTTGCATGACTGATTACACACCTGATCTAACACCTTTATGAAGACTACAGACCTCGCAGGTTTCTTTGTTTCGGGTCTGAAGATAGACTTATAAATGGGTGATAAGTTCTACTGTAGTGCGTGCCTAAGATACAGTTTCACACCATCACATACCTTTGTTTGTCAAATATTTCCTGACTAAACCTGCATTTTTTCAGTCAATCTTAAAATAAATCTTTCCATTGGGTCATGCAGGGACTGTCTCTGCTGTCCTCCAGCCGTTTGGCAGAGATGGGAGCTCTGTGATTTGACATGGAGCTTAGCATAAGTGCAGTTGGTCTATTTCCTCTCCTTAAATCTTGTTCGTTTCACCACTTCAGTCTGAGAGTTAAAGCCCTCGTCAGCTCCCTTCCACTCACATTTTGTATGCTTCTGTATTGCAAGATCTATTCAAAAGCATGGAAGTTGGTGGAATTCAGGTGCGTATTTTAGAGATCAGCAGAAATGACTATATTAATGGACATTGCTACAGTTATCCACAAATTTACGTCAAAAGTCTACACTAAACATTCATCTAAAAGCAGTGCACTAAGTAGCTTTTCAGATGGGGGAACGTCACTGTAGTACCTTCTTGTCTCCCTCCATAAACTTGTTTTTTCTTTTTTTTACCTGGAATGTTTCAAAGACTGACCTTTTTTTAATTATTTATGTTTCAAATGCTTAAAGCCCCAGTATTTAAAATTAATACTGAGGCACTGCTTGTTTTTATTGCACTGAAAAACATGTGTTCTTACTCTGAGTGGGCTTGCATCTCCACATACCTGACTCGTATTTGGCCTGAAGGAGGACCTTTTCCTGCACCTTTCCAGGAAATTGTTCAACTTAATATATCTTTATCTACATATTTTTAAAATATATTTCATAGAGATGTTTTGTTGCTTTACTGTGGATTGTAGATAAAGTAAAATCATCTCCATAAACAAGAAGTGGCCAGACTCCCCCACCAGTACCTTTAACTTTTACAAAATCATAAATCATTATCCCTATATAAGTATTGAATCCTATTTTCACTGTGCTCTTGATGATAAATCTTTACCTTTAATGAGTAGCAGAGATGTGCCTCTTGTTTTTGACTAGAAAATGTATTCACATTCCTGGGGTGATTGTGTGCACATTAGCATACATTAGAATATAGCTCCATAGGGGCTCACAGTAAAGACTTCTTTATTAGCACTCTCAGGTCTGACCCTTGTACCTTGATGGCGGGATGTGCAGACTGTGTGACTGTAGGGCTTCATTAGGCTGCTCCAGACTGAGTACTGGAGCCTGCACCTGCCCATCATATGTTAGTGTGTGAGGCTGTTGAGGAGATGGCAACAGGGAATTTTGGGGCTACAATATTATAACTAAGGTTATCTTTTTAAACTGTAAAATAAGTTTTTTCAAAGATGTTTTGACTTCTACAGGACAATACTATACTATACATTTATCTGATGCTGATGTTGCTTTACAATGTTGGGCATTAGTCAGATCTCCTAGACTTAAAAACAAATGCTTTTACCATACTCAGTAAAGATGTTTATCCTGTTTCCATGATTTCTGACAGGTTTGATTGACAGTTGGTGTCAAAATAAGAATGGAAAAAGAAATTAAAAAAATAATACAGAGAAACAATGAGAATTCTGCAGAATCAACAATCAAAGCATAATAGCCACATGTGTCTGATGTGTAGCCTGCATAGTTATAGATTTTGTTTCAAATTATCTAAATCTGAGAGACGCGCAAGACCAATAAGTGTCTGTGATTGGTCCATCCAACACTGGACGATTGGCTGATGTGCTCCATAGTATTGTTCCATATAACAGTAGGAGATACTGACTCACCGGGCGCCTACTCCCGAACAGTGAAGCTTTAAAGGTGATGTGTAACTCTTTACAAATACTCAGATACTGTGAGTAGATTTTTTTCTTAGGTAATTGTACTTTTCGAGTAGAGTTTTAAACCGGTCCTTGTACTTGTAATTGAGGATAATACTACCCATGTAAATGTAATTAATTACATTTTAAATAATATTAATTACTCAATACTGTACTGAGTGCAGTACCTGTGCTAAGTATACCAGTATACTAGGCTACTAAGTCCTAATTGTGCCAGTCCAGGGCTGTTTTTGTTATTTTCTACCACTTTCCAACCAGTAAATTCACACAAAACAGCACTGCATCTCCTGTTGGACAGAGCTCAGACTATGAAGATTGTCATTTGAAACTAAATTCAGTTTTCCAATTTTGATTGATCAAAAAATTTTTTTATGAAAGTGTGATCTAAAATTGTGATCATGAATTTACCCTCCAAATATAGTGGGAAGTCTATTACTGGTCTCTGTTGTGATCCAGATTAGGAACTCCATTTGAACCTCCGAGAAGCTGAACGTGATCTTTATTGGAGATTTGCCAGCTCGGAGCGTGGCATTAGCGCTAATAAAATAGAGTGGGATGGAGAGAGGATGGGAAATGACATTAGGGAATCATTATGTCCCCGGGTCACCATTTATGCCTTTTGTGTTTATGAATGAAGCTGTGACAGGCAGAGAGCAAGAGACCCTGAGGCACCTTTAATCTCTTGCTATTAACACACAGAAAATCACTCAAAGCTATTTCTGTTTGGTGGTGTGCACTGGCAATATTAACAAAATGTTTTATTCAACATGTGTTAGTCTTAATTATAAATGGGATATTCCACAGGCTGTATGATTTTAGGTGGTTCAGATTAATGTATGCTCTGACAGAACCATTTGCATTTCCAGTAACATTTTTACCAGTGTTTAGAATGACACATTCTGAAGTGCAACATATTGTTGCAGTAAATATAGACTATAAACAATAATACTGAAGCTAAACCATAAAGACCATAAAATTTTCCATCTGCGTATTAATAAATAATAATAATAATTCCTTGCATTTATATAGCACCATTCTTTCACTCCACACTCAGTGGTGATAAGCTGCTATTGCAACCACAGCATCCCTGGGGCAGACTGATGGCTGCCAATCTGCGCCATCGGCCCCTCCGACCACCACCATCATTCACGCACACACCGCTTCCATACTAGGCAATGTAGGTGAAGTGCCTTGCCTAAGGACACAACAACAGTTCTTACCAGTGGCGCCCCACTGTTGCATTGAACGGTATTGAACGCTAAGCTGATATATATGGTAGTAATTATCGTGACAGGCTTACTACCAATACTACATCACAAAGAATACCTTCACAATGTTTAAGAAGACATATTGTGCTTTGGCAGAACGAAGTATGTACAGTGCAGTGATCGTGCTATGATAATGGTGAAAATGGGGTTGCATCAAAGCAATGTTTTCAATACAGAGACAGTCCAGCATGCATGAACTCCATACACTATGTGAGGAAATGAGAACAGGAAAAATGATAACATGGTTAAAATCTCTAAAAAGTAAATTAAAGTTGTTGTTTTTTTTTTTCAAGCTTTGTACAGTTGAGATCCTCATAATTCCCATGTTGTTAAAATTATCTATATCAGTATCGTTGGAATGTGTGTAATAATTCTAAGTGCAGAGGATAAGCAGAAAGGAGAGGGAAAGGATATGAATGTGGATTTGACAATAATTGCTGTAAATAAGCACATGGGCTTAGCAGAGCACACATTGTGTTATTACAGGACTCCATAAAACAAAATGTGACAGGAGCTTTACCGGAACAACATGCCCTTTCAGAATGCATTGTTGAAATTCAAGCACATAATCTGGGCTTTACAGGAGCAAGCCATTTTTGAATGCTACAGGAAGCAGCAAGGAAAGGATGACCTGAAGTGGGAGTTTTCTAAGGCTATAGTCAGCTTGTAGTCATCCTTTTCTGCTTTATTGGTTTTTTTTAGCCATTGCACAATTTTTGGGTTGAAAATATTTCATGGCACATCACCTAATAAAACTAATCACATCCTCTATGAAAAGAAAGTTGAGGCAGAAAATCAACCAATGCTATTTAACACACTACACAAGTCTAGACAAAAGACTGAATAAAGAAGTGGACTAAAGCAGTATGATGTCACGAGTTGTGTTCAGCTCCAGTCAAACGAAGCTCATGAGGCTAGCAGTTATAGGAAAAAATTTGGAGCAAAGTTACAATTACAGGAATAGGAATAGAAATGTATTAACAGATAAAATAGCAAAATGAAAACAGCAGAATCGTGTTGAGTAAGTAAATATGAAGATTTTAAGGCCAAAATGACAAGGCTCATTGCAGCAGTTACAGATAGGGGATGACAGATTTTTTCGAATCCATTGTTTCCTAAAGACTGGGTTGCAATCATCATGTCAGTTGCAAGAAATGCCTTGTCACAATCCTTTCACTACTACATATATGTGTGAATTGGGATTTTCTGTGCTCACAAAAATGAAGACAAAGCACAGAAACAGACTGATTGCTGCACCTTGCCTTCTCTGCTCCTGCACCCCGGACTAAAACACAGACAGGCCCATTTAAACATAAGAAATTATGAAATGTTCTGACATGTTTTGGATAATTTCTAATCTTTTTGTAATTATTTTACTGATTATTTTGTTCCAATACTGCTGGATCAATTGAACATTGAAAAGAAAAAAGAAATGGGCTACATTTAATGAGCTACATGCCCAAATAAGCTACTTTTATACCTTTTATTTCTTACATTTACTGTTATTCATTATTTAAACAATCACTCAGTCAACAACAGAACATCCTCATTAATGTTCAATAATGGTTAAATCTACCTTTATTTTGTGATTTACAAATAATGTCTATTGACGTGGATCATGAAGGTTTGTGACTTAAAAAAAGCCCAAAACTTCGCAACAATCTCTTCAAAAATGATGTACTTAACCCATATTCATTTAGGTAAGCATTTTAAACATGGAGTTTACAGGAGCTTGAGTATTTCAGTGCTTGGAGTGGCCTAAGCAGAGAGGGACATGAATACAGTGCTGTCTTGCACTTCTTAAGAATCATCCACACAACAGCTGATTTGAGCAGGCACCGTCTAGCCTCAAGGGTGCTCCTGTGTCAGAGAGCTATGCTAACGGTGACAGTTTACTTGGCTTCAAATGAGAGAGGCATCAGCAGTTTATGTGCATTGACCTAAGTTGGTTCGGTTTTTTTGTGTGTATTTGAGCAAAATGTGTCTTGTATAAGCAGCTCCCCTCACCTTCTTGCTGTGAGGTGATGGTGCTAAATGCCAGGCCACCGTGACACCCACAAACTTTGTTGAATGAGAACCATGTGGAAACTAAACTGAATACAATGCCAAAAAGAGATTTCAGAGTTTCATGTGTGATGCGCAAAGTTAAGGAATGTTACTGAATGTAACTTTCTGGAGGTGGCACATTAACTTATATAATTCCATGCAAACAGAAGTTAATGGTGCACTATGTAACTTTTTAGCTGGAGGTCTATCACCTACCGTAATTTCCGGACTATAAAGCGCACTTGAATATAAGCCGCATCAACAAAATTTCGTCAAAATTTCAGATTTGTACATAGATAAGCTGCACCTGTAGTTTTACAACTCAAAAACACATAGAAAAACAGGCATTCTGACTGTGAGCGGGGTTGCCTGTTCACATATCTGACATGTAACATGGTCTGGTTTGTTCTACATGAAGATTTATTGGGAAACCTTCCTAACAAAGCAATAATATATCCACAGAGAAAAACATTTAATGGATTCTCCACCAGAAAAGTTACAGAATGCACCTTTCAAACAATAGTTTTTTTGTGGTTAAAGAATCCCTATTTTTTAAATAATGAACTGCTTTCAACAAGAAGGAATTTCCAATGATGCTATTTGCATAGCCTCAAAACATTTCTGTGTTTTTAGCTTGTTTGGCCTTGGTATAACAGAAGATTTGTGGCGCCATAAATGACTGAATAAACTTTAAGTACTGTCTCAAATGCTGTTTGGCCTGAATAGAGGACTGTGTAGTTCGAACTCGTAAATATTAGTGCTGTGAATCAATTCAAATATTTAATCGCATCTAATCTCATGAATCTCATAGTTAACTTGTGATGCAAATTAATCGCACATGTTTGTCCCTTGAATCATCATTTTAATACTCATCAACATAGAAAAGTGGATAGTAATTTTTTTTTTAATTATTATTATTGCAAACCATAACAATTGTCAGTGAGACAACTTTGTGTTGTTCCACTCTCTGGCTACTTTCATGAAGAGCTCTGCAGCAGTGTCAGTGAAGTGCCTCTCTTCAGTCTTCATAACAGTCAAAGCAAATGAAGTTCCTACTGCGCTGTGACCCTGAGGTAGTTTTTATTACTTGATAAAATTTATGTTCAGGCCCGGGTCAGACACATCAGCATGAGAAGGCATTTGAAAAGTGAAATTAAAAACAGCTTAAGGCTACGCCCTACAGGATTTGGCCATTTTTAAATGTACAACAAAAAGCGCACACCACAGACATGAGGAGAATCTTATGAGACTTAACGGCTGCAGTGGGATATAGCTGTGGACCACAGGCTATAGAGCTGTGAGCTCGATCACGTCTGCTGTTTCCTGTCTACAGTAAAATCACTCGCTTTGAGACTCTTAAGTGTTCAAAAGATCAGAGCACTGCACTTCTAGTTTCGATACAAGTCGAAATTGTGTTATTATTATTTGTGAAATGTGATGCAATAGTTTAGATACATGATTTTTAAAGCATAAAAGGTTGGCAATAAAGTTCACAGGAGTCACTATCGCTAATCTGCAGTTTCACCCTGATCCACGCTGTGTGGATGTAAGACACATGTGTTACTTTCGCCTTTTTACTTTCAAAGAAGCACTGTTTTGTGGACTAGATTCTATGGATAATGTGGATGAGATACTGTACTTTAAATTTACTACTTTATGAGAGGTGAGTAATGTCTTTTCACTGAGGTGGCACAATGAACTTGATTGATTTATTTAGGTTATATGGTGTTTTCCGCAGATTCCCTACAGCTATGTATCCTTTTGTTACAACTGACGGGAACAACTATGGGTATTTTAAAAAACTGATTATGTATTTATTTAAAACAAGGACAGTACATAAAAAGATTAATCTCTGTCTCAATAACAATTTTTGAAACACGATATATTGACACAGAGATATATAAACGATAAAATATTGAAACTACTTTATGCCACTGACAAAAAACTGGATAATGCCAGTAAACCAGTTTTTAAATATACAGTATCATTAAAGGCATGGGCTGCAACAAATAAATTGCAGATTGAACTGATAATTAGCCATAAAAGTTATTTATTCAGCTCTCTACTGTTCAGATCTTCTCATATTACAACAAAAATGGTTAAAACCATCCCACTATTGCAAATAAATTACACACTTGATAAATATTAAGCTCACAAATATATTGTTTCAGATTAGGTTTAAAAGTGCATTGTGTAACTTACCTGGTGGAGGATCTGTCTCCTCCTTGTTTCTCTGGAAATGTTATTGCTCCACAGTATGACATTAAACATACTGACATTACTTTTATTCATTTGTGGGTAAAAAATACCTTGAAAAACAGACATTCTGACGGTGAGCGGGGTTGCCTTGCTGCAAGTCTGACCTGTAACTTGGGCTGGTTTGGTCTGCATGAAGATAGAAAGATTTAATGCCATACTGTGAAACATTCCAGACAAAGTAATAACATCTCCATGGAGTAAAGCATTTGACAGACCCTTCACCAAAAAATTACACAATTCACCTTTAAGTAAATATAGTAATTATTGTGATAGGCCTGCAAATACTTTCCTTTGTCATCCTGTACCACTTTTCCTTTTTTTCCTCCTAATAAAGTGGAATTTGCCGACAGCCACGCCACATTTTTAACCATGTCTTAGTTTTATTTAAGGAAAGATTAATGAGTTCCGGTTTTGGATAGCACAGCCTTAATATCCCATGGGGTTTAGCAGTGGGACGCATCTGAAGTGAGAATTTCCATGACACCTCAGCTCCATTGGAAGCCCTGTTACACTGAAGAAAGCAGTTCAGACACTCCACATCACCAAATTGCTTCACGTGTTTGTAAAACGTGTTAATGTTGTAAAATGTGTTCATATTATATGTTGTTCAGAAACTCAGTAGAGCTCTTCCTGTATTACCGCATGACATCACAAGGTGGAATAGTGTGCTTTCTGTTTGAGAGAAGAACTTAGCATAAATATGCGGGGTTTGTGTGTTTAAAATGTGTGAATGGAACAAAATAACTCCAGGTATGGTTTTGATGAGGCAACAACATTATAATATACATGAAAAAATTGTGTAATGTGAGCCCTTTAAATATTATTGGTTTTTAGAATGTTGTGACGTCTGAAACATAACAATACAGTTTCTGCAATAACTCTAACCATCTTTTGTTGTGCAAATACCTGCCTGCTGTGCTTCTCTTTGAGTTGTTGTTGTGAGTGAGGGGGATGGCAAAAGAACATGAGCGGAGTCACGTTGGATGAGCCAGAGCCCTGCAGCCGGGGGCCCCACACAGGCTGACAGTGCAGGTCACATCTCCCTGCACGCAGACGCCGCTCGTCCTCTGTCATGTTGTCAGTCTGATTACATAATCCCTATGTGTCATTAAAAAGCACTGGTTATAAACATGGAGCTTAAATTAGCCACTGAAGACGCATACACATGGTACTACAGAGTAATCTTTTCTAGATTAGGCTGGGAAAGAAATGGCTGTGGCAAGTTGATGATGGGAAGAGAGCAGGAGTCCAGAATTACACCCAGTATTCGGGCAGATTCCTTTATTGTACCCTCACTTTCTAACTGTCGTATTGATTTTAATTTCATTATTTGAAAAAGAATACAACATTCAATAATTGGGTATGAGGATTTTGGCTTGTTGGCAGGACATCTGTATCATCCACATAGCAGTGGAAGTTCATAAAATTTGCAGATGAAGGCACCTAGGGGTAGAGGATAGAAAGCAAACACTAATGGGTCAAGAATGGAGCCTTGCAGCGTACAGTAGAGAAGAGCACTTTAGGAAGAGACACATCACCCCAATTTTTATAGAAAAAGCACAGTTTGAAAGGTAACATTGGAAACAATTAAGTACCGGTAATACCACTATATATATATATATATAATATATTCCAAAGAGCATACTTCATTTTGATTTAATAATGCTGCTGTCTTTGTTATAAGACTTGTGTACTTGTGTTTTACAGTCTGTTTAATCCAGGTAATAATTACGATTACGATGATCAAAATAACCGCTATTATTTTTGTTTATGTTTGACTACTCATAATTAGTGACTAAATTGTTGCAGCCCTATTATACAGTGACTGTGCCAGTCAAATCAGCACTTGCACATCACACTCACAAAGACAATGAAATGAGAGCCGCGCTGGCACAAGTCGAGCTGCCTGCAATCCCACACCATACACAAAGAGATTCCCTTCCAATCCTAGCTCCCTCTATCCCTGACTAAGGAAATCTCAGAAACTCACTTGTAAATAAACATGATTTTAGTCTAACCAAAAGCAATCCTGTTATAATACAAGTCCGTATTCGAAGAGGAAAAGGAAATTGCACCAGTAAGAAAAATATATTCACTGCAGTCTTGTTTTATTGTAAGTGAATGCAGAACAAAACTCAGCAGTCTGAATCCAGCTGACTTCCATTTCTCCTGAGCAGCTTGAGGTCAGGGTTTGTTTCATGTGGATCCATGGACAAAAGCCTGTATACAATATTATCTTAAGGTGTAATATTATCTTAGGTGCTGTACCTGGTTTTGACTTAAAACATTGTCCAGTGGTCTAAAGTTATTCCTCACATATTTTGTTTATTCTAAGCATCCTAATTATTCACTGCAACTGCAAGTTTATAAGCACTTTTCACAACTTTCAAAGCAGTGTTTTCTTGTCATGGTAAAGCTAACAAAAACTATGCTATCCTAATGCACACTTCCTGATTATCAGACAGTAAAACACTAGGTTTTCATGTCACAGCTGTATCTTTTGTCAGGGTCATGGAATACCAAGTGTTTAAAGTGTTCAGTAGTGAAAAAGAAGTTTGAAGGGCTTGGCCACGTTGGATAAATGCATATGTATGACTTTATTGTACTGGCTTTATGATTTAGACTAAAATCATTGAAAAATACTGTGTGTCATGAGGAGCATGTGGTTTATGATCTGCTACTGAAAGGCTATTAGACCAAAACATGACCATTAAATCTTTCTGCTTTAGTTATTTATTTTGATCATTATTTTGTCTACGTCTGCCCCTCCTGATTCTCATGTCTTTATGTGTGAATTTCTGATTTGTTCCCAGCAGTGAAATAAAAAGTGACTGAAAGATAACACTTACCTCTGTTAGAATATAGCAGCAGTGAGCCTCTATAGAGCTGTTTACTTTCTGTATCTAAGAAAAGACCCCAGGGTTCACTTTTTCCTGCCATTGCCAAAATTACAACACAGCACACATGGAGGGACATGTGAGAATCAAACTCAACATGGCATCAAATCGAAACACCAGAATTGAACAATTTCATTTTTTTTTTTGAGAATCGTCCCCTCCCGACTGAACACAATTTACAGTTACATCCACACATCATCATTTGTTGGGATCATTTGAGTTCTTGACCACGTCTATGAAGCACTTATTCACTGGCGTCATTTGACAACGCCCATGCTGTTAATTTGACATTTCAACATGACGCACTCCCCACTGTGGCCAGCAGAGGAGGCCTGACACTTAATCTGACCATTCAAAAGGTCAGTCTAATTCCACTATATTTTAAGGTTTAGGTTAAGTTATAAATGCTCCAACCCAGTATCCAAATATTGATTTAACTGTCATAGTTACAAACCCTTTCCAGTGACTTGGGAGAAAATACATAATGCAAATATAGTATGAGTCACAGCTTGTGTGTATGTTTGTGTTGTAGTGTGGGCGTTAGGTGACCGGTGAGATGCATCACGGTGGGGAGTGCTGGTGGTCCTGTGGTGGGCTGATGTGCCACACTGTTCCACACTCACATGCTGCTGTTTACTGCTGTGGGATCTGCCTTCCCCCTCACCCAAATGACAGTTATGACTGTGGATTCAAAGTAGGGATGTGAAAAGTATTGAAAATAAAATACCAAACAATACTAAAAACTACTATCAAAGCTGGATACTCAGATACGCAATTGAGCAAGTATTTGTACTAAAATTTAAACTTTACCTGAATAGCATTAGAACAATATAAGCTGTATTAGAACAAGTATAAGACCACAGTGACTACTACATGCCCTTGGACAACAACAGAAACTACCTGAATGACTGGGGGATTACATAGATATATGACTGCATGGTAATTTAAAAGAAAGTACTATGATTTAATGTTGAAAACCGCATTCTATTGTCTAAAGAAAATGTGCTTTTGTATTATCATCGTATCGGAATCAGTAATGAGAATCAAGTCGGCTTCTAAACCATCTAAAATTGTTCTTTATAATTTCACTAGAATTAGGAAATTTTCAAGTGTGTCAGCATCAGTCTAATTAGTTTAAACTGTATTCACTGTAAAAAGTTAAACATAATAACTTATATTAAAGACTACAGAAAACAATGTACTGGAAATTGTGACATTTCATTGTATTTTATTGCTAATGTTAATGATGAACCAGTTTAGTTAGTTGTAATGTAATTGCAATGTAATGGGCTTTTTTAATGTGTTTTCACCTGTTTAAGGGCTGCAGAGTAACAGTAACTAGCTACAGTCTTTTCTTTTTTAAGGTTCATAAATCTGTACGTGATCCTTGATATTGAAATTGAGTCTGAAATGTTAGGATTGTGACAACACTAGCACAGAGTGGATTAGATCTGTGGAATTCTGGTTAAGTCCGTACTACAGGTGATTCTGCATAGCATTGTGGCTGGAGTGTGAAAGCCTGAGCTCTGCAGGTGTCTGATGCATTGGTGGCTTGACCTAGATAGTGATGAGCATCTTTCCGCTTCAGCTGGGACGTGCGCCACAGCTTTGAATACACTGTTGTTGTGACCACTGCGTTACTGTTTAACCATTGTCCTCACATACACAAAGCACAGACTCAAGAAGAATACTGAAGAAAAATGTATTTCACAAGCTGTTGTGATTGTGTGAATTAGGGTGTATTTTAGCAACAAAAAGATCTATTATGGCGCATATTTTAAGCTGTAGTGTTCTGTACACCTACAATGCCACAATGTTATGTGGTATAATATGGAGATAGATAAGTCTAATGTTATTTAATGCCAAGTACCCGGTAGTCCCATGTCTATGGAGGCAGGCAGGTGAAGTTACAAACCTTCCATGTGAAAAGTTACATAGGGTGCACCACCTGGCTGTCTCCATGCAATAGTTATTGTTTAGCTTGGCATGTTCCACATATAGCACTGACCTCTGTCTCCTGGAGGTTATAAAAACACATGCAATTGAATATATGTAAGACAGACAAGTTTAATGGTACAAGGTGGAACATTTTCAATCAGTAATACCTCCAGATTTTAGCATCTGTTGTTGTATATGTTTGTCTGATGTGTGCTGTTTTTTCAGACTCTAGCTATTTGCATATTTTGTTCACTCATATAATAATTTCATGCTATACTGAACTGCTCCCCTGCCTCCTCATTTTAGTTTTTAATGTCCCCTTAATGGACATGAACACTGCCAGTGATCTAATGTTTTTTACGTTGAATAGACTCACAAACCGTGTCCCTCTGCCACATTACAAGGCCTGTTACAATCCGATATAGTATTGAAGAAAATATAGATGATAAACGATAATGGTGAATACCAATATGCCCCTAACATGATAACCATAAAGCAGGATTTCCCACTAAGTTACTACTTTACATGTACTAGTACAGTATTAAAGTATTTTTTGGGGTTTCTACCATGTTAGAACATTTTCCCTTGTCAAAAATATGTCATTATGCCCTATTTGAACACTCCTTATGGTTAGCTGTAAGGCTCTGTCCAATGCACAGTCCACAAGCCTACGTCATCCATGCGCCCACACGACAATTCTCCATAAATATAAGGGGGATTGATTTACCATGAAGGAAAGGGAAGGGAGACTCAAAAACAAAAGTGAAACTTGTTAATATTTAGTTTTTGTGGTAACACTTAACACATCCTATGGAAGTAAAATACCTTCTATTTAATTGCCTGCGTGACTGCAGGCAATAAATAAATGAAACTGTATGACAGTGAATCATAGATAAGTCCTTATAGTAATTATTGTGGCCAACATGTTGCTTCATTTCCTCAAGACAAAGTGACAATTAGCAGCAAAAAAAACAACAAAAGTTACATTTTTTGGTTGCATAAGAGCATAAGCACAGCTCAAAACACAGAGAGCTAGTGTGCAGATGAACGGAGGTGATGTCAGCCTGTGG
>KN492724.1:2391-12494 GCA_000787155.1 Scartelaos histophorus
TAATGTCGATATTGGCATAGAATAAATTGATAAATTTGTGCAGTTTGATTGCTCGACATGTAATTTGTGAATATCTGTAGCATTCAAACTGCAGAAATGTACCTCTATGCTAATATCTACATCATGAAATGGATTTTAAATTTAAACTTCTAACTAGAATTAATCTGTGAACAAGTTTCTTATTGATGAATTACATAATACTTACATTACTCAATAGCATGTTAGTTTTGCGCAGGAGTAGTTCACTAATGCTAGTCGATGTTCACCTTTAAGATTTCGTCTTTCTTACGCTCATCGCTGTGAATAAATTCTTCATGGACAGAATATGTCCTTTGTCAACCTTGTGGGATAAAGATTTGCTGATGGCATAGGCAGATTTATGAAGCAGGTGGAAAGTACCCAAGACATTTCCATTGATATTTTGCCACAGGAAAACATTAACTGGAAGTTCCACAACACTACAGAGGGGCACTTCCGGCCATTGTGAAAAAGGTCTATCGTTCAGCTGAGAAGAAAAACAAAATAATAAAATAAAATAAATGCTGCATTTGGAAGAAATTGGGGGGAGTAAATGTAGTTAATAAAGTGGTGACTGAGCAATGGGATAGTTTCTGAATGTGCATATGCAACTAAATTAAAAAAAAAAAAAAAAGGTATTGTCTTTGTTTTGTTTTGTTCTTACCTAAAGTCATAGAAGTCAGCAAACTCCAGGGCAGCATCCCCCTCGGTGTTGACTTTACAGTGGCTTTTGTCAGTCATGTGATTCTGGACAGCTTCAGTAGAATAAAATGAGCGTCCCTTTTCATTACACCAAAGGCACACGTTTCCCGCACCGACCTTCTCCCCTGAAAAGAAAAAGTGTCCACTTTAAATAAGCCAGTCCTGTGTCAAGGACAAGTGGGTTTAAGTGGACTTCAAATGTGCTCTGCAGAAACACAGTCACAACACCCTATTAATAAACAGTGTACTGCTGCGGTGACCAATAAGTGATATTTGCCAATAATAAAAATCCATTAAAAAATTTACAAAGTTATCTTAAGTTGAAGCAAAAATCACAAGTTCAATTTTCACTTTTGTAAAAACATGCCAAAGGAGAAATTAAATTTGTCAACTGCACAAAAGTTTTTTTGGTTGAATACATTATTGAATTGGGATGTCATATTAGTAGGATCATTCAGGCCCTTGATGGGTGCTTTCACACCTCTGGGCCAACCCAAATCAAATTTCTCCTTTGCCATGGACGACTGAGGGATTTCACATACATTTTGTAAAAATAACTGTATTTATCCGAGATATACAATGAATTTGTGAAAACTTTGATCCATAATGCTCATCTATTTTCATTGTTCAAAAAGATAAATGTTATGCACAATCTAGGAATGACACATCGAATATCCATATGGTAAAAAGAGAAACCCAGTGAAGAAGAGATCCACTACCATGTTCAAATCTGTAGGACCCACTAATTCAAGACTATTTAGCGCAGTGTATTATAAATGGTGGTAAACGAGTACCAGTCAGTTCAGTGTATGGACTGCAGTTGGACTCACCCAGGTACTGAATGAGCCCTCGGAGGTCAACAAGAAACTCAATGTCTGGGATGAAGAAACTGTGTGTCCTGGTCATGTGGGCCACGTTCTTGAGCAGTGAGTGTGAGTGGTGAGAGCAGAAGAGGCAGTCTGTCACAGGGATGGACCCAGGCAGGAAGGCTTCAGCTTTACCTGCCTGCTCTATCTGCACTTCCTCCTCCTCTGAGCTCATGTCTTCATCCTCCTCCACATCCTCATCTTCTTCCACATCCTCCCACTCTTCTGCAGCACCTACACAGAAAGTCATACAGACACAAAGCACAACACTTGTGGAATTATATTACTGTGACATGCAATGCCACACATTTCTGGTTATCATTTGGATTTCTGAAAAAAAAATTATCACATTTAGGATCTGAACCCAGTGTATAGACCCTGTACACATGGGATCGAGTTCTTGTAATGGCTGATTATGATGATGACACACGTCAAGAGCTTTATAGGCTTAAGGCCGCTACACACTACAGGAAAATTTTGACTGCGATTTCTTCTCCCCGAGTTTGAGGAGGTGTGATGCAAATTTGATCTTTTGAACACTTAAGAATCTCAAAGCAAGTGCTTTTACACACACTCACAACTTTATATCTGGTGCTGTCAAAAAATTCAGATACTAAAAGTAGTATCAAAATTAGATACTCATTTGAGCAGGTATCAATAGTCCCATTCACCATTCACTAACCCTAACCTTTACCTTTTCTGAATCTGAACAAGTATAAGACCACATAAACTAGCCCATGGACCTGGACCACCGAGGGATTACAATATTTAATATAAAAGAAAACACTATGATTTGAAACTGGAAATCACTACTTAGAATTGAAACAGAGTTTGAAATTGTATAATAATGAAAACACTAATCATCATCAACAACCAACATCAGGGTTTCAGACATAAACTGCATAATCTAAGACGTATGCAGTGAGACTTGCCATGGTCCATGCTAGTCGTGTCCCCCCTCTCCCGCCTCTTGGCCTGCTCCTCCAGCCACACATAGCGGGGCGGTTTGTCAGCTGGTACCCGAGGAGCGCTGGGCTCTGGGTAGGACACACACTGCCTCTGCTGCCTCTTCAATGCCTCCTGCAGAGCTGCGTTCCTGGCATCATTGTCCATTCCCTCCGGACCTACATATAACATTATGAAGAAAAATAAGATGACATGCACGGTGAGGTTTCAAGTTTTCTAATTAAAGACAACATACTTGATATTCAAAAATGTGCTTCAAAACGACTAAATTCTTTTAGGGATGCAACAATGCCACGGGATTGGATATCAGCCAAATATAGGTTCAATTGATATCCTGGTTGGACATTTAAATGTATTTATTTATGACATACAATAATCGTATGAGTTTATTATAGTTGATGATAAAATTTTTAAGGTAACATTTAATTTTATGTAGTTATGTGATTTAAAAAAATAATCATTACACTTGTTTGTTTAAATTAGTATCCAGTTTCGATATTAATTTCAGTATTGATTTGACTGATTTTCGATCATTTTGGGACATGAATAATCATGATCATCTAGGCATCTCTAAAACAGGATAAGATTGGTTCTTTCTTACCTAGGCCCTTCTCCAGATTCTTCTCATTCAACCTCTCCACTTCACTCTGAGCAGCGCTCAGGGCCTGCTTCTCTGCCTGCTGATGTTTGTGAGATTTCAGGTGGTTCTGGTAGGCGTTGTCAGAGGAGAACTTCTTATTGCAGACAACACAGGCCTGGGTGGTTGAGGAATGGGCCCGTTGCTTCTCTGCAGCAGCCCGCTGAGCTAATACTCGCTCCTGGAAGTTCTCAGCGGTAACTGGAGGCATGTCGGCCACTCTGCGTTTTAAGTTGTAGCGATGCCAATCTGTTTTGTAATGAGCACGCTGGATGTCCCCATCTCCAAAAGCCACTCTGCAGCTAATGCAGGTGTAAGAGGCCATTCCCACCTGAAACTGAGAGACAAATACTTATCTGACATTCCTCTCAAATGTCATGTGAGAAAAGTAAGGCACAACTCCATAAAAAACCGCAAACGCTGCGCCTCCCAAACGTCGAGCCCCACAAACATTGCGCCTCCCAAACGCTGTGCCCGCAAACGCCGTCTCCCACACTACACATAGTAACTGCAAAACCAAATCACAAATCTAACACGTAACCCCAACTCTACTCTACTATAACTTAAGATTAACCCTAATCCTAGCCATAGCCCTAACCATAGCCTTGACTCTAACTCAAGCCTTTATCCTAAAGCTATGTAACCCTTTCTTTCATTTTTCTTAAAAAATAAAAAATAAAAAAAATGGCAGTCTTCCTCTTTGTAAAGGGGCGTGGTCACAATATTTTTGTACTTTGTTACATCAGTCTTGAGTTGTGCAACCACAATTTAAATTTGAGTGAAATTGACCAAAGTTTGTGCAAGTTGCTAAGGGGCGCTATTGCACGCATTTTGTATTTTCTTACATCAATCTGCTCAGGGTCGGGGTCTGAACCCACGAGTCAAGTTTGAGCGAAATCGGCCAGTTTGGGCAATTTGGAGGTTTTACCATTAGAATAACAAGGAAAGTTTAAGTCGTTACTATAGCGACGCCATAAAAAATATGACATGGATGTTTTGACTTTTTGGATCAGGATGCTAAAACTGAATTGTGTGGAAAATTTCAGACATTTTAAAAGAACAAATTTTTTTTTCTCCCATGTTAAATTTAGTTTAAATCTGTAGGGGGCGTGATTTGCCAAATTCTTTTTTTTTTTTTTCCTTTTTTTTCACATTCAGTAGCTTTAAGACAGAGAGTTCATATGTGCAAAGGGGAGCCGTTGTAAAATTGTACATTTTCAAAATTCATTTTTTAGTTGCTTCACTACTCAGAGACCGTAACATGTCTGAAAAATGTGGCTAACTTTTGATGTTCTCCCTCTGGAGATAATGTGCACCAAGTTTGAGCCGGTTCCTTAACACATTTTAAGCCAATATTGCTGCCCCCTGGTGGAGCGGACGATGTTGGAGTAATAATATTTTTTACCATCATCGACCTCTGTGTCAAATGTCATAATTATAAGAGCATTTTTTTTGTGCCATTCCTATTCTTCTTCCTCAATGCATTTTTGTGTTGTTTGGGGGCGCTGACGAATCATTTTATTTATTTTTATTAAATGGAAATAGCCAAAAGTTAGAGAAGCTGACGTTTTACCATTTGGCCAAATTTCAGGACTTTTCATCATTGTTCAGTGGGTGAAAAATGGGTGAGTTGGTTATGAAAAAAATAATAATAAATATAGCCGCAAGCGGCGATGATCGGCCCTCGGATCGGAAAAATTCAGCTAACTTTTAATGGAGATAATGTGCACCAAATTTTATCCCGTTCAGATGAACGCCCAAGGAGGAGTTCGAAACAGCTTAGCAAAATTTAAACCAATACTGCTGCCCCCTGGTGGAGCGGATTATGTTGGTGTATTAATTTTTTTAGTTGCCTTGTCATGAACTATGTCTGTGTCAAAGTACATGATTCAACGTGCAAATTTTTTAGGTGTCATTCCTATTCCAATTTGTCGTTTGGGGGCGCTGACGAGTCATTTTATGTATATTCGGAAAATGAAATAAGCTAAAAGTTAGAGAGGCGCGAGTTTAAAGAATGTGCAAAATTTCTGGACTTTTCGTCATGGGGAAGTGGGTGAAAAATTGGTGAGTTGATTAGGAGAAAAAAGAATAATAACAAGAAGAAGAAGAATATTCTCTTACGAGAACAATGTTCCGCTTTTTTTGGCCGACAAACTATACATTTTGGGAAAGCTCTGGCGCATTGCTACTTGATGGCGAGGGTCCCTGGTCACTACGGGCGAGTCACGTCGCGTCATTGCCTTTCTCGGCCACTAGGACCATCGCTTTGCGATAGTAATAGGCCCTTCGCCAGCCTCTGGCGCTCGGGCCTAATAATAATACATTGGCTTTACAGAGCTTTATTGATTCCCTCCATACCCAGTGGTGGCAAGCATTTGCCAGGCAACAGAATAACTAGAAAAACACGAAAACCTGCTATTTATTATGTACTTTAATCAGTCAAGTAACGTAGTGGTTAGTGGTATGTCATACTCAGAGATGGGGTAACAAGAGCGTGCTTTCCTCTTGATTACCTTGTGTTTTCATATTCTAAAGGTAAAGTCACAACCTGATCATTACTAGTAACATAACCAAAGAACTCGCTATACTACAACAGAAATCAACATTATAAACATCAACTTTAGCTAGTTCCATCTGTATTAAATACTAACTGCCTGTAGCTTGCTGACAAGTAATTTTGGTTATGTTAGACTGTGTACACTCGTAGGTAGCTACGTGATGAGTTACATGTCAGTACGTGGTATCCACATATTTTACGGCTCTAATTCCCCTCGCAGTGATCCGAAGTGAACGTGTACTCACCGTTTCTCGGTTCCTGTAGTGCGTAAAATTAGTATCTGTTCTATAAGTGAGATCAATCTTTATATATACAGTCTATAAAATCCAAATCCTCGTGTTTTTCTTGGCGAAGAAACACGTGAGTCTTTTCCGTATCCGGTGGAGGGCACTACTGTGTTGTGGGGACTGCCCCTGCTGGATTTAATACGGCATTACACAATTTTCAGCGTCCGCAAATGGGAAAAATGACCTCTTTCCTCTTCTTTCCTTCTCCTTATCGCTGATTATATAGTATAGTATAATTTACGACTACGACGGAGTGTAAGGCACACAAAAACCCACTGGCCCAAAATAATAGTTTTCCCTCTTATGACCTACAGACGAAGGGCATTGTGTTCCGTTGTTCATATGTGCTCATTATGGGTTCATGAGCTTAAATGTAGCCTATGCCTAATTTAGGAGCTGTGCGTAATGGCGCAAGGAAATTTTCCTGGTCAGTTTGGTCTTTGCTGTATTAGACGCGCCGTGACGCATATCACCAACAGTACAAACGCAGTACAAACGCAGTGTCGCTTCAAAGTACTTAGACTAGTGTGGTGATGTTGGGCTAAAACAATCAACATTTAAATTTCAATTAATATTCGTGCGTAAACCCCAGTTTAAAGTAAAGTTTTGCACCAAATTATCTATAACGCACCAGCTTATATTCTCGTAGTATTACGATTTCATTTTTACTTCGACTTTATTCTCATAAAATCGTAAAATTACGACTTTTTCTGGCTTCGACATTTTTTCTCGTGATATTACGACTTTAATGTCGAAATGTTACGACTTTATTCTAGTTTTGCCCGTATTATTTATTCTTTTATGTGAGCCTTATACGCCGTCGTAGTTTTTGATATTATCATACATGTGTAACTCTGAATTAAAATAACACAAATAATGGCCAGATGTCAAATGAACAGTGGTCCTCCTCCAAATGAACTTTGGGCAGACAGATCTCTGTCCATGTGTTCAGTTAATATGTCACCACTGGCCTCACTTGCCCCACACAGCTCAGATAGGCCTACATGCAATAACCCAGTCCAGCTAAATCACTAATCTAGCCCTTAGCATCCTTATCTGCTCATTTCCCATATTGTTAATGCATGTTTCATTTCAAGTGACCTATTGTATGAATGTAATGATTGTAGACAATAGACTTTTATGAACATCCACAGGTCTATGGCTGAGCTTCACATTAGGCTGTGGCTGAGTAACAAATTGATGATGAGATTTGTGTATTGAGTTTAAAAGAAATGACCAATTCAACATGTGTTTATTTTCTTCTTTTTTCTTTTTATGACTGTGACATCATCATATTCTAATCTGAAAAGTAGCCTGCTCACTGCATTGACCTACTGTAGCCTGTATCTGCTGTGTATTGATTATGTAGTTTCTTTTGTGAAACTACAACTGCATCTAAAATACATCATCACAGTGCAGTTATCTCCAGAAAACTGTAATAAAAACAAAGGTCAACAAACCTGCAATACCCTACCCTGCTTTTTCCTATTCAAAATATATAGCTTATCTTTTTATTTTGTCTTTATGGCAATAGTTCATTTTCTTAGTAATATGGTGGGTAGTACTCAGAAAGCCTAATATTTACTCACATTTACTTAAGTTTTTAAATAAATTGTACTTCAGAGTATTTTTGTATACTTTAACTCCTACTTGAGGTTTTGTTTTTTTAAATAAAAGTCATAAGTTAAATAAGTTAAAATTAATAAAGTCATTCCACAATAAAATGAATGAATACATACAAAGAAAACAATAAGATCGAATGAATTCAAATCAGGATAATTACTACAAAATTGAGCAAAATCTTTTTAAGAACAGGATTTGGGATGAAATTATCACCTAAAGATGTTTTAGGTTGTGTATTTATTTATTGAAAAATTATCAGCCTGAATCACTCAATAACAGATGACTCACTTGGCCTTCATTATTCACATGTTTTAAAGCACGTGGACACATAAAACACATCTGAACATCTGATCTTTTCATTTGTAGAAGAATTTATGTTTTTTAAACCTTGGAGTTCAAGCTTCGGTGTCTCGCTCCCTCCTGTGCCGGTTACGCTGCGCTCCCAGGCTCTGTGAGCAGGACACTCGGCTCTGCTTCAGAGGGGTCGACTCCAGAGAGCGGTCATTGGATGAATTGAGAAACAGCCGTCGTCTACCTACAAACAGCAGAACAAATAATAAAGACTGCAGATCCCAGAGTGCATCGCGGAGAGGAGGGCTGTGCCGGGCCGGGTCGGACCGGGCGGTGATTGGCTGATTACATGCTGTGTGGCGTTTCCTACGACAGCTCGGAGTACTTCACGAAAGACGTCCTACTTGGGTTTCGGCCGCTGCGGGCTACGAAAAACGTCTCAGCGCCTTCTCGAACATCCAGCCTTCTCCGTACGCCACGCTCGATCGCTCGCTTTATAACCATCACAGGTAGGCTTAACCGCGAATGTCAAGTATATTTAGTCAGGGAGGCTGCTTGAGGACTCCGCTTCAGCCGTTTTGAAGTGAGACCGGGGTAGAGGCTAGAGAGGCCACAGCAAAGTTTTGGGGCCAGACTAGGGCCAGTTGCATTCTCAAGCCCTAGTTTATATAATGCTGAAAAGCATCTTTACGCGTAACTGCTATCTAGGCTTCCTAGTTGAAGTAGTTTCCTGTCAAAGAGGTGGCCTAGTCATTGAGGCGCTGTTATACTTGAGGTCTACATAGGCTTGCTCTTGTTTTTAATTGTTATATTAGAATGATTTAGCATGAGACACGAATTGCTCTGTTGACCCAGGCACAAAAACACAACTGAAAACTCCACCTCCAGGATCTGCTGCTGTCTCAATAAACCACAGTGTGTGATGTGTGTCATGTGGGGCTGGTTAGGGCTGTTTTAGTTCAGATTTCCATACCCTTTTGTAATATTAATATTAATGTTAATATTAATATTAAGTAATACATTTGTAGCCTCAATTTAGAATAGTGACCACATCTCAATCTTTATTTGATCAAAAATGTATATAATGTACAATGAAAATAATCATTTAGTTCACTAATCGAAAAAGTAATGGCTGACTATTTGATTTCTGAGCTAATCAGTAGTTGTTGTTCCAATATATTTATGTATTAAGACAAAAGTGCAAAGTGTTGGAATTATGTAAGGCAGCCTTATCACACAGGACACTTTCTCTAGGGCAGAGGTACCATAGGCAGATAACCCTTTGCCCATTTTTTGCAATATGTTGTTAATATATTCTCACAGCAGTACGACTGCACTCTTCTCAGGCCAGTGGGACTGGGCAGCCCTCTGTTATGGTCACAGAGAGAGAAGCTTCAGAGCAGTTGCTTCAGAGCCCCTCCTCATTTAGGGGGCTTCAGTGGTGTTGCTGCAATACAAAAAGTTAATTTTGATACTAAGGAATAGGCTCTATTTTCAGTACCGATTCCAATTCACCATTGATAAATAAAGCACTATTTAGACAATAGACTCATTAAATCATAGTACTTTATTTTATATTACAATGTAGCCTTATCTGACCTTTGTAATCCTTCATATTATAGATTGGTCATATACTACCCCAGTTGAAACTAGAATTGTCACAAGTATTGGAAATCAGATACTAGATACTGATTTGCTTGAATATTGGTATTATAAATATGTGTGTGTGTGTGTGTGTGTGTGTGTGTGTGTGTGTGTGTGTGTGTGTGTGTGTGTGTGTGTGTGTGTGTGTGTGTGTGTGTGTGTGTGTGTGTGTGTGTGTGTGTGTGTGTGTGTGTGTGTGTGTGTGTGTGTGTGTGTGTGTGTGTGTGTGTGTGTGTGTGTGTGTGTGTGTGTGTGTGTGTGTGTGTGTGTGTGTGTGTGTGTGTGTGTGTGTGTGTGTGTGTGTGTGTGTGTGTGTGTGTGTGTGTGTGTGTGTGTGTGTGTGTGTGTGTGTGTGTGTGTATCATGTGTCGCGGGTTAATAAGAACATTTTAAGACCAAGATGAAGAGGATCACTGCAGCAGGTACAGAGAGACGAGCGACAAGATCCTAATGTAAGTCAATGGGAGCCAGAGTCCCAGCTGCTTCAGCCGAGTGTGAAGCAGCTGGGATGA
>JACN01111646.1:0-14423 GCA_000787155.1 Scartelaos histophorus
TATTATTATTATTATTATTATTTAGCCACCAGGCAGTGACTCTAGCCTGTTTTAAGTCAGAAGCCAGAAGTCCCTAGAAGCACCCTCACTACTGCCAGTGACAGTGTTCACACTATGGCAGGTTTTGTTGTATTTCCAGTAGGCTACATGTCCCTTTCACTTTCATTTGCTTATAGAGTTTTGACTGAACACTGTAGTTCTACTTTGGGCATCTTATAATATAGCGGAGTATAGGATGAGTCTATAAGGGGATAAGGGGATGTGCACCTCTGCATCCTGCTCCAAACATCTCCAGTGTGGTCTTCTAGGTTTTGCCATCATCCTTCTGTTCATGCCCAAAATACAAGGCTATTATTATTATTTTCTTTTTTTAAATGTGAACAAGTATCTGTCACATTAACAATACATATTTTTGTATAGTTTTTTTCATTTAACATGAACAAAAAATATCTTCCGTTGCTACAGACCATGGCCAGAGACCTATAATAAGTCTTCTATGACCTTTGTTTATACTTTGTTTATAGATTTACTGTTCCGTCATAAAAATAAATCTAGGTTTGCTTTGCTACCCCAAAAGACAATTTATTGATTATTAATAGAGTATTTTATTAGTTGTGCTATAGTTTCGGTCTTTAATCCTGTCTTTTGTTGTGCTCTGGTTAAACTTCCTGTTTGAAAGTCTAGTGTTGATGTGTGAAGTCAAACGGAACCAGACCAACAGGTGCAGCCTTCTCTCTTACTGTGTGTCTGAAATCTGATCAGAACTGCAAATCATAAAGCAAAACTTATAATTATTAATGTATTAACATTACACTGCATACCTTTTTAAATTTCATCCAATTCAATTGTATTAAATGTAATTAATACAAACGCATCAACCATACAAAATAGAAATAATATTAATAATAAATGCATATGACATTTTGTTATCGGTACTTTGCATTGATATCACGCTGGAGGGTTTTCTACATGTGTCTCTAATGGTGGAATATGTAGAAGTTACCATGGTAAATACAGACAAAAAAGTTTTAAGATACTGATCAAGAAAAAATACAAAATGGACTTAAACGTTCACGGTTCTGTTTAGGTGTTTGATTTTCAACAAAAGGATGAGTGTGACTAACTGAAAAAACTCTTGATGGCCAGTTTGTGTTAAAATAAAGCTCAGATTAAAGTCTAACAAAGCCTCAGACAGTGCATGCCTAAAGTTAGCATCACACCCCAAAGTTAAATCTTGATGCCATCCTCTTCAAGGTATCAATACAAACTTATACTTTTTCTTATTCTAGGGAGGAGGGTTCAGAAGCAGAAGAGACTCCGGAGCCTTCACCTCCCCCCAAAGAGAAACAGAGGTCCCACAGTAAAAGCAAGAAGAACCGAAAAGAACGGCATGCAACTGGACATGAAGCTCCTCCCACATCCTCCAGTCAAACAACATCTACTGCAACTTCTGCAACTTCTGCAACCATAGAGGCATCAACGGCAGCAGAGACACAGGCCCAAGAGGTCAGAAGGGGTTGGCCTGGTGGTTTTTATATTACACTTTTCACACATAGTTGGCCAAATCAACATTCCTATTGTGCTAATTTTTTTTTTTTTTTTACAAATGTCCTACTAATTTCTGTTTGTTTTGGGAGGAGATTATGTAAATACAGCAGGAGTTGCTATTACACTTCAGTAGAGCATTCATTGTTAACACATAAGATATTAAGCTCACTATGGTTACCTTTTATTGTTTTGAAAATGCTACACGGAAACACAAGATTCAAATTTGTTATTAGTTTCCGTTTTGATTTTGACACCTCTCTCCCAGCGCACACCAGAATAAGTCACTTCCCCCTTCAGAGCTCCAGTTGCGAAACGATTGCACAACACTAGCCCCGGAGAGATCGCGAAATTACTCAAACATGCATGGATGACATTTAAAATCACTTCACGAATGTTTTTGGATAATGTTATGACATAGTAGAATGCTCGTAACTGTTGATTTTGCATAATACGTCTCTTTAATAAATCATTTTAAATCTTTTCACTACAAAAGCTGGTTTAAAATGCTGAATATTTGTCATCACTTATACAATAAACGTGCACTGTTTTCTCACTGCTGGGTTTCAGATGGTATCACAATATTCTACGGGCCAATAATATTTCATACAAATGGGGGCGACTAAAATTAATATTAGAATGCAGTTTTTTGTTGTAATACATTGTGAATTAATTTTTGGGATATTTCATGGCAAAGTACAATGTAATCAAAAGCAAAATTTTCTCAACACATGACCTTTTCTTACCTGTTTTTTCTTCAGGACACTGAGGAGGGCCCGTCAGCGCTGGAGGCGGGCCCCAGCTCCGCCTCTCCCCGTCAGCGGCGCTCCGTAATCAGGGACCGCGGGCCTCTGTACGATGACCCGACGCTTCCAGAAGGATGGACCCGCAAACTCAAGCAGAGGAAGTCCGGGCGCTCCGCAGGGAAGTTTGATGTCTACCTGATCAAGTAAGAAAGAGGAGTTGTATTCGCAGTGATGGGACTTAATGAATACTGTACGTAAAGGTGCACTGTGAAACCTTTTGGTGGAGAGTTGTCTCTATGGAGATATTGCTGCTTTCCTTGATTATGCCACAGTATGGAAATAAACTGGGTAATCAAAATAGAGACAGTTTATGGAGAAGCAAGGCTGCATATGTTAAGAATTCATGTTTTTTAAAGTATTCTTGAGCTATAAAACATCTGTAATTGCAGGGAGATATGTTTAATGCCCTACTGTGGAACATTCCAGACAAATAAACAGTATCTCCATGGAGACAAGCAGGATTTTTGTGTATTTGTGGGTAAGATGTGGATACTTTTATTTCACTACATTTTTGAATAGGAATGTTTTTTTTATTATGGTTAGAGACCTGCTGAAAATACTGAGGGTTTATTTTTAACACGTTCGTAATTTAAGCAAACAAAAATGCAGCAACAAATAACCAAATTAAAATGTCTGTTTCTGTTTAATAAAATTCATCAGGAATCTTTAAAAAAATCATTACATTTGAAGATTTAGTAGATATCAAAATCTGTGTGTTTTCAAACATGTAGTTTAATACTTTTCTTAAGTAGTTTTTTCACGTGATACGTATCATACCTACACTTACTTATTTGCTCCAGTATCTGTATTTTTACTTAAGTAACAAAGTTGAGCACTTCTTCCACCACCGCTTTTCACATATCCATTTACAAACTGCACTGGATCAAGACATAATGTATTACTAATAAATATTTTCTCTCTTATTCAACAGCGCAGAGGGAAAGGCGTTCCGATCAAAAGTGGAACTTACGGCTTACTTCCAAAAAGTGGGAGATACAACTACAGATCCCAATGACTTTGACTTCACAGTAACAGGACGAGGAAGTCCGTCACGGAGAGAGAAGCGACCTCCGAAGAAACCTAAAGCAGTCAAACCAACGGGGAGAGGCAGAGGCAGGCCTAAAGGTACCGTCACTGTAAAGAAGGATTTCTATTTATCACCACTATGGATGACAAATAATGATGAGAGTAACTGTAAAGAAACCTCAGTCTAATAGTGAAGCCTGTTTGTGTGGCTCTTATGTCACCTAATATACCCCAGGGACTTTAGTTTGGGCGGCACGGTGGCTGAGTGGCAACACTCATGCCTCACAGCAAGAAGGTTGCGGGTTCGATCCCCGGGTCGCCCGGGCCTTTCTGTGTGGAGTTTGCATGTTTCCTCCCCGTGTCTGGATGGGTTTCCTCCGGGTGCTCCGGTTTCCCCCATCAACCAAAAACATGCAACACCCTATGAACAGTGTACAACAAGGGACCGGCAGGGAGTCCCTCCCTCCTGTGGGCTCACCACCTGCAGAGGGGTTCATAGGGTCTGGGTCTGGTGCATAGAGTAATGGGCAGCATGCTGCCCCCGCGACCCAGCTGGATTAAGCGGTAGAAGATGGATGGATGGATGGACTTTAGTTTGTTAATGGTACTAATGGATTAGGTTTTCTCTAGATTACACAAAATATATTCTCCTTGTGTATGTGTCTGTGTAAAATTTCACAACTTAAAATTAGGTTATACAAATTAGACAGGCTGTCCAGATAGTGACACATTTGTTAAAACTGGGTAAGGCAATAGAGCACCACCGTCAAACACAGGCAGCAACATAAAGCAGAGTTTAAGAGGCTAGTGTTAATTAAATTGACAGAAAACTCTAAAACATGCACATCATTAAAGTAGAAACACACAAAACCTGCATTGTTTACACTGCAGTAAAATAGTTAGAATAATTGTTGTTTTAATGTGTCCATTGTCTAGGAAGTGGGAAAATGCGCCAGGCCACAGAAGGTGTGGCCATGAAGCGTGTGGTGGAGAAAACTCCAGGCAAACTCTTGGTGAAGATGCCGTTCGGAAAAGACCCAGCCACACCAAGCACTTCTGCTGCAACAAAGGTGAGACTAGTCAGTAAAACTTAAGTAGGTACGATTAAGTAGACGTTTATGACAAATAAATCTACTATAAATCTACTATAAACTACTACTTATATTACACAAAATAGGCTCTTGTTAGCTTTAGGCCCTGTTAGAATGTCACTACCTTCTTAGAAACATAACTGGAGTTGTGTTTTGTTTCATTCACAGAAGTTTGTGTAATCCTGTATTATTAGGCTGTCTGTCTGTATCTCCATAGCTCAAAATGCTCTGTTCCACCTTGCAGTGTCATGTAGTGATAGTTTTCAGGTTAACAGCTCCCTTTTACCTTTTGTTCAGTAAAGATTGTTAATTCCAGGGCTGAAATCTTATTGACATATTGGTTCAACTCGAACAACAGCTTCAAAGTTCAACAAATGTACAGTTTACAACTTCCCAGTCAATTTCAGTTAAGCAAACAACTCAAGCAAAGCCACAGAATCAATCAGTGGGTCATACAACAACCCAAACTGTTTATCCAACTTCTCCATCTTCCTCCAGTCGACAACCTCAAATAAAACCAGATGCTCTGTCTAGTTCGTCTTCTCCATTACCCCAGAGTAGGCATGCATTATCTCATCAATGCCCAGTTAAGTTAACAGCTTCCGTTTTGTTCAGTAGAGGTGGGCAAATCCATGGCTGAAATGATCTAAATGATTCAGGTGAAGGTTAAACATGTGTGAAGGAAACAAAACACAACCCTAGTACGTTTGTGATGAGGAAACAATATTATAATATAGATCAGATAACAGTTAAATAGGCCCTTTATCCTCATGATCCCTTCTGTTCTTCCTCTTCTCCAGGTGACACATTCCACCGTAGCACCTGCTAAAAAACGTCCTGGTAGGAAGCGAAAGGCGGAACAGGATCTCCCTACTCCTCAGACAGCTCCTAAAAAACGAGGGAGAAAACCAGCCTCTACGTTAGCCACAGTAGCTTCAACCTCTGTCTTCTCTGGACCTGCCCCCAGCACTTCCTCATCTTCTGCTGGAAGTTACGCCACAGCCGCCATCTTAGCTGCTGAGGCCAAACACAAAGCAGCTAAAGAGTCTTCCACGAAACCTGCCGTCCAAGAAACTGCGCTGCCAATCAAAAAACGCAAAACCAGAGAAACTGTGGAGGAAATGGAGAGCGTGTCTATCCTGGACACCAGTACAGAGAGCGAGAAGAAGCCTGCTATACCTGCAGCCGGAAGTACTGAAGAGGAAGGTACATCGTCAGTCCAGTCTTCTGAGCAGAGCCAATCGCAAAAACAGTCATCAAGTTCAGAGACAAGTCACTCCCATAAACATAAACCCCATAAGTGCAGAAAACGAAAGGATAAAAGTGAAATGGAGGATGAGGGGAGAAAGAGAAAACACGAACAAGAAAGTAGCAGTAGCATTAGCAGTAGCATTAAAAAAACAAAACGGCACAAACACAAAGAAAGGCCCCCACACAAGCATCACCACCACCACCACCACCGTCATCACCACCACCACCACCATCACAGACATAAACAAGAGTCTGCAACGCCAGAGCAAGCTACAGCTCCTGCTACTAAAGAAACTGTGCCCAGTCTTTCAGTCAAATCTGAAACTTCCAAAGCTGAAGCAAAAACACCACCTCAATCAAAACCAGAACCACAGCCCCGTCAAGTGGTGCCACTGACACAGCCACAGCCAAAACCCAAACAAGAACAAGAATCCTCTACTTCTAGTCAGGAAAAACAGCAATCTAAAACTCTCGAAAAGTCTCGAGCACAGTCTAAATATCCAAAATCACGATCTCCTTCTCCACAACATCAAAGTCTAAGCCAGTCAAATGTAGAGTCTTCCCAGTCAAGTTTGCAAGCAAGAAAAAAATCACCAACCGAATTGACAGTGCAATCAGAACCTTCCCTTCAATTGAAAGAACAGTCAAAAGACCATTTGTCATCTCCTAAGCAAGCAAAAACATCTGAGCATTCTCAAAATCTCCAAGTGCAGTCTAGTCCGCTGTCCACTTCTAGTAAGAAAAATGAGTCTCAAAGATCAGACCAAGTCCAAGTTACAATATCGTCATCACTTCCAATAAAGCCTGTTTCAACCCAAGCGAAACCACAAAGTCCAACCACGTCTCAAGTCCCATCCGCTCAGTCGCAGCCTCAAAGTCCATTTCTGTCTTCTCTTGGAAAACATGTCCAAATGCAAACAAGTCATCAAGTTCAGTCTTCTGATCCAATTCCACCATCTTCCTCCAAACCTGTTCAAATCCAAGCGAAATCTGAACCTCAAAATTCCTCACAACCACAACTTCCACAAGAAAGTCCTAGACCCCAATCCACACCTTCTAAACCTAATACAACACAGTCAAGAGAACAGTCAAGTCAACCCACTGGACCTCTTCCTCAGCCTAGTATCTGTTCAAGTAGCCAAACATCTGGTTTATCTGAGTCTGGACAGTCAGGACCACAACTACAGCATCACAGCTCAACTCAAGTTCAGTCTACAACCTCTCAGACAACTTCTACCAAGCAAACGACTCAAGCAAGGCCAGAATGTCAGTCTACTGGTCAACCTCCAACGCAGTCTGTCTATCCAAGTAACCAGTCACCATCTGGTAGACAAAGTTCAGCTCATATCGGACAGCAGCTTCAGAGTTCTGCAAACGTTCAGTCTACAACTTCCCAGTCAATTTCAGTTAAGCAAACAACCCAAGCCAAGCCACAAAGTCAATCAACCGGCCATACAACAACCCAAACTGCTTATCCAATTTCTCCATCTGCCTCCAGTCGACAACCTCAAATCAAACAAGATGCCCTGTCTAGTTCACCCTCACCGTCACCCCAGAGTAGGCATGCATTATCTCATCAACGCCCACCACAGCATATCCATTCTCAAAGTTTCAGTCATTTGCAAGTCCATTCTGCTCATTTGACCACTAGTAAACAAATCCCAACGCAAGCGAGACTTCAGCCTCAAAGTTCTACTCAAGTGCAGTATCCAACATCGGTTAAAAATTTCTCAATGCAGTCTCAAGTTCCTGCTCAAACCCATGCTCAGTCAATGCATCCAGGTTCTTCTTGTAAGCATGTACCTCATCTACAGCGGCCTCAGACTCAAGTTCAATCCAAGACACCAATCAATCAGTCACCTCCTACCAAGCATGCATCAATCCAACCTAAAGTCCAATCGCAATATCCGAGCTCTACGCAAAGTCACGCTATGCATGCAAGTTCACAATCTCCACTAAGCAGGCACGTTCCCATACAACCAAGACCATCCTCCCAGTCACAAAGTTCAAGTCATGTACAAATCTCTGGCCAAAAACTGCACTCTGCTAGCCCTCAGTTTCATTCTCAAATGCATTCACAAGCATCATCTTTGTTGCATGTTTCATCTTCTCAGACCAGACTTGCAACATCTCCAAGTCAATCCACAGGAGTATCACAAAGTTCAGTTCAGCAAAGGTCCATTTCTCAGTTGCAAAATCAACTCAAGTCGCCGGTAGTACAGTCTCAAATCCAAAGCAGACCTACGTCACAATCGCAAATTCTACCAAGAACGTTGAATCAGCAGGACAGATCTCAAAATCAGTCTCAGATTCAACACAGGCCAGCAACACAGCCAATGCCTCAACAAACATCATCGGAATTACAAGTTAGGCCCAATCAGGCACAAAGTCATGGGAGAATTCCAACCCAAATACCAGGAGCAATAGGTCAGACTGTTCCGCAAGTTCAACCAAGACTTTCTTCCTCCCAGCAAGCTAAGCAATCTTTCCAGTTTCAACAACCTCGAATGCCTTCACAAAATCCGCAATTGGACTTACAATCCAGACAGCAAACCCAGTCCCAAACAAGAGCAACTTCTCAATCACAGCTTCATCATTCCCAGCAAACTTCATCCAGATGTGCTACGACATCTGTACAGCAATCCCAAATTAAGACTCATAGCCACTTACAGTCACAAGCGAGAATACCATCACAGTTGCCGGCACAATTGTCGAGAATGCCAGCAGAAATTCACCAAGCTCAGACCCAAACCATGGCTAGGACTTCAGCCCAAGCTCTGCCGCAACAATCGCATTCTCGGACACTAGTGCCCACCCAGTCCTCAACAAATCTTCAACAACAAATGATATCACAGAGCAGAATTTCAACGTCTCAGTCCCAATATATGACTGCACAAATGCCCTTTCAGAGAGCAACGCAAGCCCAAACTCAAATCACAAGGTCTCCTATACAACAGTTAGCGCCACACAGACCATCGCGAAACATCGAGAGATCGAATTTGGTCCAAGTGCAGACAAACCCAAGTGATCAGCCACAAGATTTGAGCACCACACGGCCACGAAATCGAGACGAAAGTGTGAAGTTGGAGAGCAGAGAGAGTTTAGGGGGTGAAAGAGGAGCGAATAACACTTCTAGCAACAGGATACGAGCAGAACCGGAAGCAGCCGGGGAGGGCAGGGAGCTCAAAGACATTGTGGCCCAATCGGGAGTGCCTTGCCCCAGCCGCGACGAAACGGTGGAGACCCGGACTGCGGTTAGCGAAAGAGTCAGTTGATCATACATGACATATGATGATTACTGCAAAAAAGGAACATCTACAAAACACGAATGACTTGAATTTGAGTAGTTTTGACTTATTTGTATGTATTTACTTAGACTTGAATACAAAACATTATAGCAGAAATAGAACCTAGCAAGTTGAACTATCGCTGCTCCGGTATTAGGGATGCACTGATCCAGTATTTTTTCAATTCTGATACCGATCTGCCGATATTAAACAATACCAGTGTAGGGATTGAAAATGGAACTTTTTTCTCTTAAAACACAGTTGCCAAATTTGATCCAATTTAATTACAGATTACGGAACAGTAATTACAGAACAGCTGTGTATAAATTAAAGTTTAAACATTATCAGATGCCCTGGGCCTATATCAGTCAATAAATAGTCATATTAAATCGAATTAAAGGCCCAAACAGGATATTGATCAGATATTGGTTTCATGATATCGATTCAACACATTTGGAAGGGTTTCAGTGCATCCCTACCCGGTATATTTAGTGGAGTAAAACCATTTCACTTGAGGTAAGAAAGTTTTACCCCACATTATTTAATGAAATGTAGTTCATGTCAGATAATCTAAGCCACAACTACTCAAATCAAGTCATTTTTGCTAATACAGAGATTCATTTTTGCAGTGTGGGACTAATCTGCAATCGTCAAGAGAAGGTTTACTGTTTTTACACTGTTTATGGAATGTAAGGATTCATCGCACAAAGTTAGTTGATCTGTTGTAGCTTCTTTGCCAATGTTTGAATCAAAAAAGACTTAAATTCAAATATGGAAGAGCTCTCGACAATGAAGATGGGTGGAATTTTTTAAGGAAAACTGAACTTTTAGAAAACGTAAAAAAATATGTATATATACTCATAAGGCAGCTGTTATGTCCCGCTAGTCTCTGTGGGGATGGGGGGTAGTAGTAAAAACAACGCTCAACAATACTCTGCTTCCGGATATTAACATAACATTTTTATTTTGTACTACTTTGATCACTTTTACATCTTTAAAGCAGAACTCGGTTACATCTTTACCGTGAATAATGAAGTCCTGTTGTCTCATGAGTTCTTTAGAATTATTTAGGTTTTTTTTTCCTTTTGATTTATCAGTGTTTTAGTTTTTTTCAGTTTTTTATCATTTGGCTGTTCTGAAAACATAAAAAAGAAAAACAAGCTTAATGAGACTGAGACTTAAAGGTGCATTGTGTAGCTTTTCTGATGGTGGGTCCAACACTTTGTTGATTGTTTTCTGGAGATGTCATTGCCTGGAATGTTCCACAGTATGACGTTAAACAGCTCTGCTTTACATTTATTCAATTACAGCTGTTTTATAGCCCAAAATACTTAGAAAAAACAGGCATTCTGACTTTGAGCGGGGTTGCCTCTCCAAAGATCTGACCTGTAACTTGGTCTGGTTGGGCTCTGTGAAGATAGAAAGGTTTAATGGCAGCACCGGAAAACTCCACCGGAAAAGTTATGCAACGCACCTTTAAGAAGCTGAATTGAAATCAAGAATAGTCACATGTGTTTTTATCCAAGAAACAGCAGGTGGAGCTACAGGACACAGCAACTCATTTACTGTCACAAGAACTGCCCCATTTGAGGCACAGAAAGTGACAGAGTTCTGCTTTAAGGATGTATGGACGGGCGGCCTCTTACTGTCTGTGATGCTAGTTGTTATTGTAACTGTTGCACCTTCAATATGGCTTCTCTCTATAGTAATATTCAACCTTACTGAGCACCCCTGTTCATGGTTTGTGGGTATATGGGGCAGTTTGCACGTTTAACTGTGTAGTAACTGGGTTTAATTCTTCATTTCTCATTTTGATGGAAGCTCTAGTACGAGTGTATGCGTGCACCAGACCTTCAGTACGGCAAAGACCTGGTTCATGCATGGAGCGATGGAAAGCAGCTTGGTGAAATGGAATTCCAATAGATCAGACATTCAGCACAATGATAAATAAAGTTCTCATTGTAAAATTCGTTGAAATTGTGAGTTTGGATCCGTTTGAAATCACAAATATTGGAAAGTATTTTTGCCAAGTTGCCTTTTCTCACAGTGCGCCCGATTCTGCTACACCTCCTGCTTCATCGTAGATCCAACCAAACTTCACATTTTGTAAACACCAGTTAGTTTTTCCATTTCAGAAGCAGTGAGAGAGACACACACACTTAGTATTTCCACGATGGGAGTGAAAGTGTTGATTTTTTTTTCTTTTCTGTCACTGAAACGAGAACAAGGCTAATACCAGGAAGAAACCTTTAATTCACTTTTTAAAAATATAACTCCAGATTTTGAAGTGCTTTGTTCCTATTGAGAAAAGTGCCACAGAAATGTTATTTAAAGCTGTTTTATATCTTTTTATATTCTTTATTTATTTAAGTGCCATTTTGAAAAGTGCTTTTAATCTGGTAGGAAATGGTTGTGGTAAAATATGCTGTAAAAGGACACAAAGGCATAAATTCTAACTGAAACTCAATCCAATTTATTGCAAATTAAACACCCAAAACATACACTTTTGTGTTTATTTTTGGCAATGATTTGACCTTTTATTCATAGCCAGAGATTAGTGCCTGTTTCATGATCTAAAACACATGTATCTGAATGAGTTTGAATGAAAGCACTGACGCACCTTCTGTAGCACTTTATGACTGATACAAGCTTGGGACCTCCAGAACATTATTTCTATATGAAAAATACGTTTCGACCACAATCACCAATCGGCGAATGTAAAAAACTAAACAAAAAAATACAAAAACAATCACAAAAACAGTTTTTCAATTGTTGAGTTTTAAAATGAGTAATGCTGCTTTTAACAAATATGATTTACTCTTAAAGGTGCATTGTGTAACTTTTCTGGTAGAGAGTCCACCACCTGCTTGTTTTTTATAGATACGCATGTCACTTCTCTACCTGGAATGTTCCACAGCATGACTTTAAACAGCTCTACCTTACATCTGTTCAACTACAGCTAGTTTTATAGCTCAGAAATACCTCGACAAACATTCTGACTGTGAGCAGGGTCGCCTCTCCACAGATCTGACCTGTGACTAGTTTGGTCTCTATGAAGATAGAAAGCTTAATGCCGTACTGTGAAACATTCCAGAAACAATAAGACCTCCACCAAGAGCATTTGATTGACATTTCACGAGAAAACTTACACAATCCTCCTTAAGTCTTCTAGGAGGCTGCAACTATGAGAACAGACCTACAGTGATGGGAAGAATACACTGAAAATGTATTTAGTATCAGAATACTGAATACTTAGAATACTTTTACATCAAGTTACATTTAAATTATAGTGTAAAGATCATACGTCAGACATAGGATCAAAAACTGCTTTATGTTTGCCTCACAGTTTTTCACTAACTGGAGATGGAAAAATCACACATGCCTCACCACAAAAGCTGTGGCTTTTCTGTTTTTCTCTCTAATTCTGCCCATTTTGAGCCTAAATTACATGATCAAATATCACCATATATTACTTTGAGTTTAGAAAAGTAATTGTAATTTGAATTGCACCAAATTAAAAAGTAACTATACTGGAATAAAGTGACTCAAAATCAGAGGTGTAGCACTAAATTTTCGACCTTGGGTTTAACTATGTTTAATGAAAAATGCACAGACTTTGTGAAGGGCCCGGCAGGGGGCCGAGGTGAACACTTTTCACCCCAACGCTCACAATGAGTGTTCAGATTGTGTATTCTGTTCAGATTGTGTATTCTTGGTAAATGTACTGAGCTACTTCCCAACACTGCAGATCACCATATGCTGAATGCTGTTATTATTGTGGCTTAATATATGGAACTAAATAACACAAGGTCTTTCTTATCAGTGGAGCAGTGTTGTCAGCAGGTTAAACACTTCTCTAAATCGTAACAGCCACAACAACACTGACCTATTGTTAATCCATCAGTTCACATTTTTACATTTTGGAAGAAAGTGAAAAGGGCTTCCTTCCTCTATTATTATTCCTATTCACTGACCTTTCAGCTGTATATTCTCTGGGTTGTGTCACAGTAATGGCAAAGACGTGGCATTTTTACCATTTTAAGAGGTCAATACAAAAATATAATGAATTGTGTACGTCTATAATAAGGACAGAGAAACATTTTGTCTTCATTTATTATTATTCCAAATTGCTCAAAGCTTCCCTATTGCAAAAGAATAGGAGGATTTTTAGTGTGAGGATAGCTCCCGGCTAAACTACAAAAATGTCTGTTCCAATAAATATTTATGTTTATACATAATGACAAAACTGCCCAAATCCAAGTGAAGCAAAACTTAGGTCAATATAATATCATTAAATATATATATATGACTTATGTATTTTTCTCTTTAGCCCCCTTACGATGACATGAGTGTAATAAAAGCTCTATAAATGAAGTCCTCTTGTCAGTTTGATGATACAAATATAATGTGTGTTAGGTCATCTCTGTTGTAGTAAGAGGACAAAACTCAAAAATAAAATGCATGTGAAATGTTGAGAATCTAAAGCAGTTCAGCACAATTTCGTTGCGGTCCAACAAAACCAAAATGTGTAAAATGGATTAAATCTGCTTGTAAAGGTTTTGTGTACTTGGCTTCTGTCTCACTGTCTCTACATAGCCAATAATCTTTTATTTATGTAAGTTCTGACATTAGCACTTTAGCATTAAACAAACTGAATGTGTGTGACTCTGTGTCTGTTTTATTTAAGCCTTTTTTTTTTGTCTCATTTCACTGTTCTGACCAAATCCTGACCAAAACTCACCCCCGGGTGTTTTGAATAGTTTGGATGGAACATGCCCAGGAGTCTGTGTAGAAAACTGTTTTATAAAGGATCATGTTTATAAAAACTCTCCGCAAATATAAGAGAGAAAATATTTATGTTTAAATAAAACTGAAACTGAAGAGAAGAAAAAGGCTTTACAGATGATCTCCACATATCAGAGGACCAGCTGATATTTTAATGATCATTTTATGAATATTTAAACAAAAGTTTTACCTGCGGGCTGACCCCTGGGTGACCTCTCCGCGCTGATATCTCGGGCTCTGATTGGACAGAACCTCAGTGACCTGTGTTCGACTCAAGATGGCGGCCTGCGGTGTCCCCGGTTTCCCGCTGCTCCTCGCGCTCCTCGCGGTCCTTGTGCTCCTGCGCTCGTGCGCGGGGACACCGGACACCGAGCGCGCGCGCGGCAGGGCGGAGCTACGGCGCGTGCGCGGCTACGCGGCCTCGCGCTTCGGACACTGCTGGACGCGCGCGCTGGACCAACTGGACACGCGCTGTAACGACATGACGTCAGAGAGCCAGAGCCGCGTGGCGCTCGCGTTTACGCAATGTCACCTGCTCAGGTGAGCGCGACACCTGCACACGAGGCTCTCAAACTAAACCAACATCCAACACTGAAGGCAAGCCTTGTGTCTTGCCAAAGGACACAATGGCA
>JACN01010176.1:0-12501 GCA_000787155.1 Scartelaos histophorus
AAACATTGAACTACACAAAGACGTCATTTGTGCTAAGTTTGAGCAAGATAGCTCATTTCCACCTTCAGTCCCTGGACAGGTTGATGTCATAAATGGTGCACATGCCAATAAAACAGAATACAATGTGTTTTTATACAGTCATTTACCCAGTCAATCAATAAGTAAAACTAGTCCCATTCAGTCTCAGTCATTACATCCACACTATTTACATATTTACACTTCATGTTGCTGCATTGATACACTGCAGATGAATGTGTACACGTGTGTTGGGTTAAAAGCCGTTGTTTGGCCAGGCGTGCAAACATTTCATAATTTGTACATGATATAATTTTCTGTGAGAGGCTGTTCCAAAGGCTTATGGCTCTGTTGTTGCTGTTGTTCTTAGCACTTTGCCCAAACTCTGCTCTGGTCTCTGAATGTTCTGAAACACAGCGTGATAAATTTATAAACTTATCATGTTGAATGATTTGTAGGAAAACATCAGGAAAGTAAGAAATATGTTTGGACTGCTGCAAAACCCAAAATTCACTATTTCAACCAGGTACACCATCATTAACACAAGAAGAAGTCCAGAACTCTGCAAAGACTAGACCAGATCCAAACTTGGAAATCTCCATTAGATCAGCCAGAACTATAAGTATGAACAGGACCAATTAAGACATAACTCAATCAAAAAAGGTCAGGACTACGTTGGATTTAAACCAGGACTAATGGAAGACTATACCAGGATTAAACCAGATCCAAACCATGGTTAATAATACGCCTGACGCTAGATATCATAACTGCAAAGACTCTAAACCAGTAGCACCCTTAACACAGTTTGGGAAGCACTCACGATTTGACCTCATTTGTGACTCCTGGCTGACCCATCTCCATCTGCCCATGTGCGGAGCAGCTTGAATTTGGACTTGTAAACACCAAACACACACCGAAAATCAAAGAGAAACTCCACACAGGTCTGAATGGACGTCTGTGCCCCTTGTCCAGGGCATGTATAGACCCAGCTGCTATTAATACTCTGTAAACACATGGCATTGCATAAGGTCAGCTGCCATTCCCACTGCCACACGGAGCACTATTTTCCGTCAGTCTGATGGACAATGGACACAGCTGCCTTCTGTCTGTATTGTCCTTTGTGTCAAGGGTGCATCACTGTTCTAAATGTATTCTGCAGGAGTGTTTCTCAAACTGGGGTGTGTGTACTGTTGTAGAACACAATGAAGTGGCCTGAGAGTTGGAAAAAGATGCATGAAGTTCTAACGTAGGAGAAGTTTATTAATCATCAGTACAGGACCCAGCAGCACCCACAGACATCAAGGCCTCACTGATAGTGTTGTTCAGTCCAGTCTAGAGCACTCCAGTCTGGCTATGCTTCTGTTGTAGGGAGTATTATACCTCTGATGATATAGGCGAGGATAGGAAAGATTGAGCTGGCTCTATGGGGCTGGGTCCTCTCTGTTTTTTTATTTTTTATGTTTTTATGTGTGAATGTATGTGCCCTCATTTAGGTTAATCATTATTTAGAAGTAAAACCTTATCTTTGGTTCAGTCTCATTTTAGACCTGATTTCTTAGGTTTGAGATTAGATCTAATGATACTCAAAGTCAAATATTATGGTGATACTTAGTTTGAGAACCACAAACATTAGAATAAATACATAATATAAGCAAAGATACAAACAAAAACTACACATCCAATCAAATGATGGTTTATGATCCCATGTGATCTGTTTCTCCACACAGTTGGCTGATCAATAGTGTGAACTGCACAAGAACATTCAGTATGGTTTAAAATAAATCCGTAATGTAATAAGGTATTTATGAGGTAATGTTTTTGCTGCTGTGTTCTCCACTTCACAAACATCGTCAGTGGGAAAACTTGTAGGAGGGGCAAAGCTACCAGAGGAGCTGTCTGTCCAGGGAGTCATTCAAGCCGTAACTACCACTGGCACTGCAATATTCAGCAAAGTTTGGCTAGGTTATATGACAATGACAGTTTTATGAGAACTGTTACACAAGAAGAAGCGATTTCAAAAGAAGGGATATTCCACACAGCTGCTTGTGTTGTGCTCATGTATCCTTCTCTAAGTCCTGTGTCACTGATGTGTGTGTCTCTGCTTATACACACTGGACTCCACACTCAAAGGTCACAATGAATGACTGCTGTGCCCGGTTCTTATGCCATAGACTGTTTTCAAACTCCTCTCTCCTGATATGGGAGAACAGCATTCCTCTGTATTCCCACAATCCACCAGAGGGCTAGACGTGATGTCAGTCCCCGTTCCCAAAAGGGCCCATACTCTTTGAATGTAAACGTCTAAAAGTAGCATCAGATGTAAGAGGCTTCCCCACGTCCCATTTCGTGGTTCACTTCCTTACAAAAACTCAGCCCTCCGACTTTGTGCAATTGTGCGTAACTCGCTGTCGGCTGTGGGCGAGCCTGTGCAACTGTGCAAGATTATGTTAGGTGTTTATGGGTGGGCAAAAATCCAGAGTACACTTTGTTTAGTGCAGCGGGAGTGGGGAGTGGAAAGATGCAATGGATTAAAGGTGTGTGTGTGTGTGTGTGTGTGTGTGTGTGTGTGTGTGTGTGTGTGTGTGTGTGTGTGTGTGTGTGTGTGTTACTTTGTTTTCATGGAGATGTTATACTTAAAGGTGCACTATGTAAGTTTTCTGGTGGAGAGTGTGCAGCCTATTTGTCTCCATGGAGATCTTAATGCTTTGCCTGGAATTTTCCCTGGTATCACATTAATCCTACTGATAGCCTTATTCATTACTGCTGTTTCTATTGCTCAAAAATACATTTATTCCTCCTGTCCACAGATCTGAACTGTAATGTCATGGTAGATAGGTTTAATCTATACTGTGGAACATTTTAGACAAAGCAATAATATTTCCATAGAGATAAGCAGGACCCACCACTAGAAATGTTACTCAGTGCACCTATTTTATATTCAATAAGTTATTTAATTGCCAAGAACACTTTGAAAATGAGCAGGGTTCCCTTTTCACAGATCAGAACTATAAATAGGCTTGATGGAACTACCGAAATTTAATGCCCTACAGTGGAACATTCGAAACAAAACCATATCATCTGCATAGACAAAAATGCAGATGATATGGTTTTGCTTCACCTATTCCTATACATTGCTTGACAAGTCAAGCAATGTATAGGAATAGGTGAAGTTAGTTCCAGATTGTTCGAAAAAATGAGCTTTAGCAACGGGAAAAGACAAAAAAATATATAGAAAAGAGGGCACTAGACAGGAACTGCTTTGAGAAAAATTGCAGCTGATATCGGTTAGTAAGTGAAAGAAATCCTTGGTGACATGGGGAATACTGCGAGACAAAGGAAGGATGATAGCGATGGATACGAGGGGGTTGGAGCAAAAGAAAAAAAAAGATGAGAAGAGAGAGAGACACACACAGAGAGAGGGAGGCGGACGGGAGGGGGGAAAATGTCCCAGATTCCCATGCCATTTAATAGGAAGCCAAACCAAAGTGAGCTTATAATGTAGACAGGCTGGGGCAAAGAAGTGACAGCATGGCTATAGGGGGCATTCCGAGGGTCTGCCTGGCTTTTCAACATGGAGGACGATATTGCTTTTTGATGTGGATACTCTCCCAAATACGCTTTTAACCCGGATTAAGAATTTTACAAAATAACTGTGAGGATAAAGGGCATACTTGACTCACGCCACATGTTTAAGTGACTGCAGAAGCTGGAAGTATGTATCTCTACAAGGGTACCTGTCCAGAGATTACCAACCCCAAACAGAAAGGAGGGGGCAGGGGTCAGGCCGGTTTGCCGGTTTCGGGCCCAGGAGGAGGAGGAGGAGGAGGGGGAAGTCAGGGGAGACTGGTGAGACGGACATCGGCACCCATGGGACCCCAGACGTTTACACCTTGCATGCTGTGGACGCCCAGTAAACAGAGCTGCCTAGCGGAGGTGAAGCAGCTCGAGGAGTTTCTGAACTTCCACGCTCTGTCGCTGCACGATACGGTGAAGAGTCGGACAGGCATGGTGTACAGGTAACGACGAGCCACTGGGCTTTGAGTCATGTCAAGTTTTCTGCACACAGTTGTGACAAGTGCCCCGATGATTTGGACAACTTTGCCTCTTAGTTTAAGGACAAAACATTTTCTCTTGAATGAAGTGAGTGGGGTTCTAAACTTTATGTTCTGGTCCTTTAAGTGCATCTATTCTGTTTCACCATTTCATTCAGGATGGCAATACTAATGAAGCGATTACTGAGGTTCACAAATAATGTTAAAATGACCAGAAATTTAATAATACCCAATGTTACACAAAATATTAACTTAACATATGCAAAACTTTTAACATGATATAACATTGGCTCCTCATCAAACACATCACATCGTACCGGGGGATTTTCTTTTGCTTCATTCATGCTTTCTCTGAGTGCACAAACAGTTCGTTGTTTTAATTTCCCCTAGAAAACAGGTGAAATCGAGAAGCTCCAGCACAGTTATTAAGTGTTTAAATCACTTGACGTGTTTGGAGGATCATGTTTGTTTTACTACAGCTACGTCACGATGCTACATGCTTGATTTGTTATTGCTTGAGAGCTCTAACGTTAATCTGATCACTTGGTCCCAAATTTCTTGCTTTTAAAGTGTGTTTTCCAAATGTAGGCATTATTTTACGTAAGTATGATGCATAAATTATGCCTCAAAAGACTCAGTTTGGATGAAATAAATTTGAATTGGCAAAAAAATTTGTATCTTTGGTATGCTGAATCCAGAAAGTCGCCCATTCCGGGTCTTGAAAACCAAAAATAGCTATGCAAATGTGTATTTTTGACACATTTCCATCCGTCTGAAAATCACACCGTTTGGGAGATGGGACTGTTGTAAACACACCTGGCCCTTTTGACCAGCTGGACAAACTCAAAATAACTCTGTCGTTAACTTTTATCTTTTTCTCTTTAACTTCTGCGACCTGTGATTGGCTGTTGGTTACATACAGGTCAAACCAAATTACGCTGTTGACTGTTCATTGTTGGCTAGAAAAACAAATGGAGAACAACATAAAGACTTCTATAGCAATTTAAGCCATTGTCCTCGTTTGTCTTTTTAAATAGTATGCAGAAGGCGTAACCGTGGCAACATGTTTAACTGCTCAGATCTGTGGGCAGTAATCTTGGCCATACCTGCTTGTCAATGCCCAGTCTCAGCAGTGGCTCTATGGAAACAGTTGTGTCCTTTAGCAAGACACTTCACCCACATTGCCTGGTGCATGTGAGCGTTGGTGGTAGTCCAGTGGCCGATGGTGCAGATTATCAGTCTCTCTTTTGTCAATTTACCCCAGGGCAGCTGTGGCTATAATAGTATTTTATCACTGCCAAGAAGAGAGTGGATGAATAATGCACAGTGTCTTTAAAGGCGTCCTATAAATCCAATACATCATAATTCATTCTTAAACATCCAATATTACGCAAAAGTGACTCTTGCAAGGTTTAAGTCACGTTATAAAGTTGCCGCCTCCTCACAAACATGCCTGGAGTTGTGTTTTTTTCCATTCACATGTGTTTGAGGAACCCATTCCAATTCAAAATGCTCTATTCCACCTTGTGATGTGGCAATTTTCACCTCTTGTTCAGAAAAGATTGGCTTTTCTGGAGCTGAAATCATCCAAATGATTCTTGTGATGGTGTATGGGGTTTAAACATATGGAGGAGCACTTCCTGTATTCCCACATGACATCACAAAGTGGAACATGAGTGTCTCTCAAGCCCAAATATGCAGAGTCTGTGTGTTAAACGTGTGAATTAAAAAAAAGTCCAGGTATATTTGTAATGAGGAAACAACATTATAACATAAATAAGACAATATTATGGGCCCTTTAATCTTTGAATCACTCTGTTCACAATGTGCAATGGTTTAACACACATTGTTCTGTATTCATTAAGCTCATTATTTAGACAATATCACTATCTGCTATTGGACTTTGTCTGGTAAAGGCATTTTCCGCTGTCTACAAAGGGCGGTCCCTTCATGCACCATTGCCACAAGTTACTCACAATAGTTGACACTTGCCCGCTGTGTGGTTCTAAAAGCTCCAGTGGTTTTTGCTGTTGTTTAAATTTGAGCTGTGATCCCGAGGCGGCCAGGGGACCCTCATGTGGTGGATGCTTTTTGCCTCCAGTTTATCATCTGTGACTAAGCAGCGTGCTGGAGGATTTGACATTATAACATAAATAAGACAATATTATGGGCCCTTTAATCTTTGAATCACTCTGTTCACAATGTGCAATGGTTTAACACACATTGTTCTGTATTCATTAAGCTCATTATTTAGACAATATCACTATCTGCTATTGGACTTTGTCTGGTAAAGGCATTTTCCGCTGTCTACAAAGGGCGGTCCCTTCATGCACCATTGCCACAAGTTACTCACAATAGTTGACACTTGCCCGCTGTGTGGTTCTAAAAGCTCCAGTGGTTTTTGCTGTTGTTTAAATTTGAGCTGTGATCCTGAGGCGGCCAGGGGACCCTCATGTGGTGGATGCTTTTTGCCTCCAGTTTATCATCTGTGACTAAGCAGCGTGCTGGAGGATTTGACTGAGTGTGATTGGGATGTTGTGGATCACTGCTCAGCCCAAGGCAAAACGAAGGCTGCCTCCACGGTATTCTTGATTTTTGTTTTGTTTTGCAAAATGTCTAGAGTGGAATACTGCAGATCAGAATTTGATGACGTTTAAAACACTGAAAAAAAATTATCTCTCGACAGAAAATGTTGGACTTTGTGCCAGTTTTTGTTTCATAAGACAAGTAAGAAGTATGGAGACATCAAGGAAGAGGAAAAAACGTACAAACTTTCAACTGTTTTCAGCTCGTAAGCTTTATTTAACATGACAAATACAGCGTAAAATAATGCTAAAAAGTAGGAAGAGGGAGCAATGATCTTGAGAGACTGTGCGGTGCATCTTCAAAGTTGTAGAGTACTGAAATTTTTGGTATTTTTACTGCAGGGTTGTCAAAAGTAAGTTTGAAAATGCAAAACTAGCACTGAAACTAAACTCAACTGAGCAAGTATCAAGAGAAAAAAATCCCCTGAACAGGTTTAGAATAAGCTTTATCAGAACTAGTGCAACACAACATGGTAATATAGAGAAAGTGCAATTATTTAATGTTATTTCTACAAAAAAGAGCATTTTAATTATCTGTGTCGCACTGAACTCTCAAGTATCAAGAACTGAGGATTGATCTTGTTCCATCAAGTTTGAAATTTTAGGATTTTGACACCAGTATATTCTCACTCAACTGTAATTAATACCATTTATAATTCGCTTGTCATGTTTCTATTCCAGGGACTAGACTTAATTAACTCTTCTTCTTAAATACACACTACATGCACTCACTCACCAAACAGGGAAAGGTGTGAGATCCGAGCCCCATGTGTACTTTATATTTGGAGAGGGACAGCTTAACATTTCCATGAACTATATTTTGGTCATCCCTCCTCTAAGCCTCCAGAATTAGCGAGTATTTGTATTAAATTACAAACAAAACAGGCTCATAACTTGCAGCTTTGACCACCCTCATGGCAAATAAACATGTAATATCCCATCGTGCCTTTTGTCCATTAGAAGAAGCACAAAAATATCCAGGCAGAGTCATTTTATTTATTTATCATGGGACGTTAACATGATAATAAATGTGTTTCTTATGCATTACCAGGGAAACTGAAGAAAACAGCTGCCCATATGTTCTTTTCCAGGTCACTGTGTGGTCAGTGGTCTTGAATATTTCATGCATATTAGCCAGTGGTGGGACGTAATGAAGTAAAAGTAAACTTTACGTATCTGTACGTTACTTACATGGATTTTAAACTGGATACTTTTTACTTTTACTTCACTACATTTGAGAGAAGGCACCTGCGCTTTCAACTCCACTCCATTTTTGGACGGGATGACAGAGTATTTTATTATTTTTTTTTTATCAGTTTGAGACCTGCTGACAAGGCTGAGGGGTTTATTTTTAGCACGTTCATCTGAGCAAACAAAAATATAACAACAAGTAAACAAAAAACATAAAACAGCTAGAAAAAAAACAAAAAAACAATTAAGTTGTTTCTGTTTTCAGTACAAATTTGATCAAAATCACTACATTTGAAGCTTTATTACATCTTGAAACCAAACACATTTACATTTTACTCCTACTTTTTTAAACATGTGCTCTAACACTTAAATAGTTTTTGTTTCATGTGATACTTTTGCTTTTTTAGTATTTTTAGTATTTTTAGTATTTTTTCTTTCCTTTGGTAACTTCTAAGGTGAAGGATCCGCTACTTGTTTAACTCCATAGAGATCTTTTTTTTTTTTTGCCTGGAATGCTTCATAGTAGGGCATTAAAAAATCTCCTTTACATTTGTTCAATTACAGGTGTTTTATAACTCAAAAAGTTCCTAAAAACATGAACTCTTTCCATGCACAGGTTGCTTCTCTATAGATCTGACCATTAACCTGTCTCCATTCTCATTATTGCGGAGCGTCCACCAGAAAAGTTACGCCTTTAAGTAATAAAATTGTGCACATTTATGATACTTGTGCATTGTGAGGAGTGGAAAGTCTCGCTGATCTTAGCCTTAGTCATTGTCATGGTAGTGTGCCACCTACATAGTGTGACTGATGACGGTATGACTTGCACTGTACAATGGCCCGTGGCTATAGCCCTACTTTCTATATGAGATATGTGTGCATGTGTACCCTTTGACCTTTCCCTAGAGTCCAGTATCCCCGCTCCTGGTGGACTAAAGCTTTTATTCCGACTGGCCTGACTGATCCTGACCTGAGGCCCTATACAGCTGTCTGGCTCTTTCTAGACTTCTCTGTACATTAAGAGAAGTCCCTGGATTCTTGGTTGTTTTATATCGCTTCGTAAGTAAGCTAATGTTTTTCAGCTCACAGCAAAAGTCGAAGTGAGTTCCCAAGGCTGTGTTTTTGTAGTCTCTGTACAGTTACTTCAACATGAGGCTTTTTGTAGACTATGTGCAGTTACTTTACACAAGGAGTTCTCAAATTGAATTCACTTATGTAATGTTGTGTTGTATAAAGCATATGTACTGCACTCTCTCTATTCTCATTTAAACCCGCAGAGACGCACATTTGACAAAAAACCATTCACTGTTTGATTGAAAATGACCACACAACCAACTCAAAACCACATATTGCACTATTTTGTGATCTGTCATAATATTATTTCCTCATCCCAAACATACATAGAGTTGTATTTTGTTTCAATGCCACAAATCCTGCATTTTAAGCTGAGTTCTTCTCTCAAACAGAAAACACGATGTTATATGGTTATACAGGAAGTGCTCCACTGTCCATACAGAAGCCCTGGAATTGCCAAACTGTACTGAACAAAAGGTAAAAGGGATTTGTTAACTTGAAAACCACCACTAAGTGACATCAAAAGGTGGAATCAGAGCATTTTTAGCTTTGGAAATGTTGACAGACTAATAATAAAGGATTACTCAAATGTGTGAATGAAACAAAACACAACTCGGGGTATGTTTTAGTGGACATTCTAACAGCTGACAAGAGGACAAGAGTACATTTTGTGCAATATAGGACATTTAATATATATAAGCACAGTGTCATGACTTAAAACTTCTAAAGCATTTTGCAACCCCATGCAGCTCATGCCTCACGACCCCCGCTCAAGTCTCACAACAATAAAACCAATCAAGTAAAACAAGAGCAAAAACAAAGAATAGCAATAAATAAATAAGACCAATAAAATAGATACAAAAAATAATAAGCAAGTGAGTAAAGTAAAGTCTCTAATATCTAAGTGGAAAAAAAACCCAAACGCATAGCACACTCTTATATCGTCACCTTCCTAAAATAATCGCCTAAGTCACTTTTTGCCTAAGTTTACTTTTTTGCATCACTCATGTCCTCCCAATTTTGTTTTTATTTTTAAATAAGGTTTCTGCAAAAAGCGTTCGTCTGATCATTTTCTTCTCTTTGGAACTTAGAATACAAAATGTTAGCCAGCTCATATGTTCAGAAATAATATCTGCTATATACCTGAGGCCTTGACACTGGTGGAAGTGATGAGTTTTGAGTGTCTGAGGAGGCTAATAGTAATGCTGCTGCAGTAAAGGGATCGGAAAAGGAAGCATCCTGTGATTAGTTGACGGCTGCAGGAGGTTGTCACGAGGAGAAAAGACTTCCAACAAATTTGAAATATTTGAAATACGTGAAATCTAGTTGAGTGTTTATCTTAATTATCTTTACATTGTTACTAATTTGGCAAGATAATCTCAGAGATGATCAGAAATGACCCTGTTCTCTGGTGTGGTTCATTATTCATATGTGTGAGTTCCCTGGATGTGTTCACTGGGTGGTAAATGTGCACATTAACACACTGGCTTCCTGTTTCAGAACATATGCATTCTGCCATCGCCTCTGGGCATGTGACAAATCTTTACGCTAATTATCTAGTCAGGACCGGATACTGCTGCTGCTACTGCTGCTGTGGTGCTCAAGCAGGGGGGAAACGCTCCAATTTGGACCAAAAGACTAACGCTGATTAAGTCTTTAACAGTTGCTTCAAAGTATAGAAATGTTGATTTGGGGGTTTTGGAGTTTTGTTTTTGCTGTTATACTTTTAGCCTTTTTGCCACTGGTCTTGTCTTTTGAATGGCGGTTTATTTACTACCTTATTGGAACTAAAATCTGTATACACACTTACATCAAGGGGAGTTATAGCTGCCTCTCTTATGGGGACAAAATCAGGTCCCCAGTCGTGGGCTATATTGAATAAAATGAATGAATATTTAATTATGCTCTGGAGAATCAGTACTCTATCATATCTAGCATGTCAATTCATCAGAAATGTCCTTATTTGTCTTAGTTTTAGTTAGATGTTTAAATTTGAAATGACTGTAAATACACACAAGACTCGATTTTCTTGATTAAAATCTTGCAATTATTATGATCTTTTAATCCCCTAATCTGCTTTATCATATTTTTAAACTAAATAATATGCTTGACGTTTAAAATTTGGCGTATCTTCAAAACAACATTCACCAAATTCCATTATTTGATAATCTGCCTACTCTGACGTAAATTTATTATTATTAAATCAACAATCTGATTCAGATTTAAAATATGGGTCAGACAGGGTTAGGTATTGACATGAATGAATTTAAGTCAATGCGCTGTGTGTGAAAAGCATGGAAACCCAGTGTGTATGTGCTGTTTACTCCTGCTCCATCTGCTGCAACTAAGATAATGTACGTGTAATGTGAGAAAATCTTCTTTCACTGGGGTTTAGCAGGAGGTTAATGGGAGAATATGGCTCAAGCTCTTTCTTGTCCAATTTCAAAGCAAGGATTCCAAGCTCTTCCGGCGATAGGCTACACAAAAGAGAGGGATTAAGCAATACACTGAAGAAAAAAGAAAAAAATACATGTAGTGTATGTAAATATTTTGCTACCATTTCCGATGAGATATTTTATGTACCAAAGACAAAAATCAATGTAAAAGAGCCACAGAGCAGCCCAATACACGGCTGTGGTCACTACTGGTCAGAACAGAGTCACAATATTTACTTTGATCAACCAAAAGTGTGAGTATTTACCATCTTAAAATCTGTATAGTCTGTATGTTCTTTTTAGATGTTTGATCAGTTGGAGTTTATCACAGTTTTGAGATACTGTGCTTGTTTGTCAAATCTTATTCAACTTGGTCCTGATTAATTATCTTGCTGATCTAACAGTTACAATCACAAGCAATTTATAAACATTACATGGTCGTTAAATTTAATTACATCTATATTATCTTATGTTTTTATGTTAGAATTTTAGGAGTTCAGTATGGTGCCTTTCATTACGTTGGAATTATCCCTTCACTCCAAACCGGGACAGTGTCATTTGCTTTTCATCGAGATCATTTGGTCCTGGATGTGACTATACATGAGATCTTAATGGCTGAAAACACATTTTGGCAGGAGAGCTGTTGATCTGTAATGATCGCTGTACTAATTGCAAAGCTGGTGCAGGACATCCCCTTTTAACCCTAATCTTAAAGTGGCCAAAAGCGCTCTGATTACAAGGCTCTGTTCAATCCCTGTGTGTCCTATGAAATGCCTGCGACTGTGATATAATTGGAAGGAGAGAGGAGCATGCTGGGTAAAGGACTGGCAGCGCAGTGGGGGGCGAGTGGACCACCAGGGGGCAGAAGGTCAGGATAGAAGCATATGCCATGTCCTCACAGAGAGAAGATGTGTGTGCAGAAGTGACAACGTTTTCACACTTGACTTTGTATCTATAAACATATAATTACGTAACATGTGGCTGCAGCGTCATTCAACCAGGTCACTTCTCTTTTTTTTTACACTGGAGGTCCAACTTTTGCTCAGTGGTCAGAGACTCATACACAAACCTGAAGGTCTGAGGATCGATTCCAGCTTGGACCAAGTTCTGTTGTTGTGTCTCTAGGCAAGACATTTCACCCACCTTGCC
>KN492725.1:1988-14272 GCA_000787155.1 Scartelaos histophorus
CATTCCTTGCAAAAGAAAAGGGATAGTATCTGACCAAAACAGCACAAATATAAGCTTAAATGTGAGAATGCTATTAGTCCTATCTTTTGTTTTTGAATTAGAAATACAGTAGACTCTTGTTGTTTTTACTTTTATTTTTTGACCAAACTACGAGGCGTCCGCTTCGATGTCTTCTACTTATATTTTTATGTGTTCGTTTGCACAGTTTATATAATGTTTTTGTTTAATTTTGCGTGTGTTTGTTGGAAAAACAACTTGAGTTCACGGATGTTTTAAGGCTGAAAGTGGTGTGCAAGCAAATAACTGATAATGTGTGTACACAGAAACAACTGAAGAGGCTTTGGGCAGTCGGTGGTTGGATAGTATGAAGTACTAATGCAGTTGCAATGTACTTCTAAAACAGGTTTTCTAATAAATTTGAAACCATACTGAGCAGTAATAATGAGCAGGAAAAAACACAGACAAAATATTTCAAAAATGTCTTTCGTAGAAGTAAAAACTGAAAATGAAAGTGAAACTGAAACCTCATTTTAACCCATTTTAATTGCAAATCTAAGGCTGTGTCTGAATGTCCATACTATTCCCTACTTAAGGCACTATTAGTATTTTTAGTGGTCTCTGAATTTGTATCCAGTTAAAAAAAAATAAATAGTGCATTCAAAATTTTCCTTGTGCATCTTAAAGTGTCCAGCGCTGGTCATTAGACTGGTCAATATAGACTCAGTGTATTTTGACTACAGCAGTGCACTGACTGATAAATAAAACACAATTAAATAAACCATTGTGTGTAAAGTTGACCTGAATGTAGTGGGCTTGAGTTCTCTAAATAGTTTACTAAAGAGTGCAGGGTTGCGCAGTGTTTGAGGGGTCAGGGACTAGGGTGGACATTTGGACTAAGCCTAAAACTTTGAAATTCATTGTTGCACAATTATAGCAGTTCACATTTTTGGAATATATAAAATGCTTGCTTATACTGGTTTCTAAATGTGATTTTAAAATAGTTAAAATGCATTCACTCGTTTAATATAAAGCCTGTTTATAGTACAAACTCTGCTAGAATTAGTCTTAACCACAAACTGTTCCATGCTCATTGAAGACTATTGCAATTGAAAACTATGGCATTTTATATTTGTTCACTGTTACCGTTTTGTTCCAGCTGTGCTCCGGTCATTATTTCAAATAGTTTCACACTATAATAAGTAATATATGACAGAATACTATAGGCAAATGTTACTACTCCTATTCTTCTCCTGTCTATGATTTAATAAACTGTACAATGTTATGCAACATGACTGTAAATGCCTCCACGTGGAGAAAAAAAAGCAAATAACCATGAAGAACCAAAAGTGCGCGAGCAGCTTGGTGATGCGCGTGAGAATCGTTTTAGCTGTCCGTCTTAAAACCATTTTTACCGTCCTCCAGCTGAGGCCTGATGCTGCATCGAAAAGCCCTTATAACTGACATTGAACCTGTGAATGGGGCGGGAGGGAGGGGCCAGAATACTAAATTGTATACTTAAATAAATGTTAATATTTACAAAGATAACATGTCATTTTTTTTCTTCTCCCTGTGTAATCATTCTTGAGATTCTAACCACATTTCAGTCAGAACTAGCTCCATTTTTTGTGGACGGTAAACTCATTGTACATGTGACTTTACTGCTCCCCTGGTTAGTCATGATTGGAACACTAAATAAGGCAAACCTAAGTGTAAATGTTTTATAAACTCTCTGAATGATAAAAGTAAAGCTGTAAATAAAGCTGGTCACATACTTGAGGAATGGTAAGATCAGTGTTTATTAAACTAGAAAGATAAATCTATGGAGTTGTTTTGTTGGCCGATGCAAAGTGTTTAGAAACCAGAGCAACAATGGTAGAGAAGCTGCAGATAGTTTTAGGCACATATGTAGAGCAAATTTTGATAATTTAACTTAAATGTAATTTTTTTTTTTTTCCATACATGATTTGAACTTGCAAATCCTATTTCACTGCAAAAAAAACAAGCAAGAAGGAAAAAAAAAAACATTGGAGAAAAGGGGGAGATTTATCCTCTTCATTTGATTGACCCCTACAACTCCTCAAGAGCCCATCTGCAGATATTGTGCCTGTATCTTGGACTGAACCACCTAAAATGAGAGTACCCATAGATTCCTCATGGTCTGAGTATCAAACCCAGGACTAAGATTTTCCCCAATAATATTTTTTAGACCCATCTCAATCTGGGAAGTGCACTTTAAGATTTAAAAATATTTCGTCATGTGACTTGCTACAAAGATGTGGTAACAAAACAGATTTTATTTGTACACGGCACTCGATAAAATACAAAAATGTACATCCAATGCTTGTAGGTGGAGTGACAAACAGTAAAAGGTGCTTATAAAGACAGAAAATCATCTTCAAACATCTTCAGCAGAGGTCAGATCATGTCTCTGACAAATCCACCTGAAATTAAAATGATTAAGATTAATTCAGATTGGTTCTCAATGTATAATTTATTTTTAATACTAAAATTAAACTAAAAGAGCACTAAAATAGCTACAATTAATCACTCACGATTAAGTAAAGAGCTTAATGTGACTTTCTGATTGCAGAACCATGCATTCCCCTCTTAATGTTCTAAATAGATCTTTTGTTTGAGTAATCACAGTAATTTGTCCATTTCCCGTCTGCCTCCTCTTATCAAACAGACTGAAGAAGTGGCTCTATTTTTAAAGTGACGAGGACCAGAGGAATCCACAGACTGACAGCTCCTGTCATCTGCCCATGTCGACTGTCACACAGGCCCAGAACGAGTCTGGAGGCAACAATTATGTCTGATGTTTTGACTTGAGAAAAACAAAAAGATAATTTTACTGGAAACACCCAAGTTGCTTATGTGGATTTGATATGAATTTACTCTTAACACCTCCTGGTATGTAGCCTGTTTAACAAGAGTAAAGAATGCAGGCCCCATTCACTTCATTAGCTCTGGTAAACAACAGCGTTTGTTGGAGTAAATCATCCCACTGACATTTCTGCTACAAGATTATCAACAGCAAAGTCAAGTTGTAGCAAAACTGCAGAGAAGAAGAGAGAATTTATCACTAATCCCACTAATCACTGTCTGCTATACCCTTTGTAGTCACTTCTCCAGCTTTTTTCTCTCTCTGTCTCATTTTTATCATCTTGCCCGTTCAACAATGTGTAAGAGCAGAACCATCAGCCACCTCATCCTCTCAATCTTCTCTTCACCACTTTTGTCTAGGCCCAGAGGACAAATGTATTAAATTCCTCCCTTCATTGCATTGCTGATTGATCACGAGAAGTCTACTTTGATTCCTTTTTAGAGAAATGCTTATAATGTTCTTTTCTTTCTAATTTTCTTGAGACATAGTACGTTTAATATGATTACTCTTCATATTAACATGTGAATCACCTGCTTGTCCCACTGGATTGCCTGGAATTTCCCGCAGTATGGCATTAAACCTATTTATTTTGCATCATTGCTTCTCGATTTCCTGCTGTAAGGGGGCTCGCTTCTCACAGATCTGACCTGTAAACTTATCATGGTTTCGTTACCAGCTAAATGACACCATACATAGATTTTGAATTTGAAACACCACTGAATTTCTCACTTTGAATTTTATAAATCTGAAAAAAGATGAGAGAGAATTATTTTTATTCTGAATTTTAGTTTAGCACTTTTTCAATATGATTAAAATTCAAAATAAAAATGTCACCTTTAGATATTCACTGCGTATTTCCAAGCCCTGAAATTCAACAGTTAAAATTCAAAGTGTAAAATTCGCAATGAAAAATGTTGCAGCAAAGAGCCAAGATGTCAAGGCAGAAGCAATCGATCCAGAGTGAGTGAGGAGGATAGAGGCTATTTCCTATTGGTCGTTCTCATCTGGGGCCGCCCCCCAGAGGTTTGAGGTTTGGATGCCTATTGGTCTCTCATCTGGGGCCGCCCCCCAGAGGTTTGAGGTTTGGATGAGGCTAATTCTGACCAATCAGATCGCTTCACTGCACCATTTCCTGTTTGTTACTAAATTAGATCGTTTCACTTTGGATCGATTGCTTCTGTCTTGGATCATTCCTGCGAATTTTTTTACTGCGAATTTTACGCTCTGAATTTTGACCGCTGAATCTGAGGACTCGAAAATATCTGTGCTGAAGGTGAAATTTTAATTTTGAATTTGAAACACTTTGAAAATGTACACGTAAAATTTCAGCAATTAAAATTCAGTATAAAAATAATTCAAATGTGTTTTTTCAGAGTTACAAAAATTCAGAGTTAGAAATTCAGCGGCGTTTCAAATTCAAAATCTGATGAAACAAATTATCTTCCATACTAACCTTCCAACCCAGCAACAACATCTCAAAGCAGATTTCAGACCCTTTTCTAGAAAACTGAATTGGCGTCTTACCCTCTTCAGCGAGAACATACTGGTCCCTCTTATGGCCGCCATCAGGTCGTCCCTTCCATTCCTCTGCGGCGGTGGAAGACTGGACGCTTCTTCTCGTCTCTTTACCGACGGCTTCAGGTTGTTCCTTAGCTCCTTCAAAATGTCCTCACTTTCCTTTTCATTGGTGCCATTTTTCACTTTCTTCGTCTTGGGTTTCCGAATCTGAATTTTGTTCCCCGCTTCCTTTTGCTTGACCATTTCCGCGATCTTCCTCGTCGGTAACTCTTGGTTCGAAGACGTTGGATTTTTCTTCGTTTTCTCCGCGGATTTTGCAGGTTGCGTCGTTTTTTTCGGCGTCTTATTTTCTACCGTTTGGCTTGCGACTTGTTTGACGGCCTCTTCTTGTGCCTTTTTTTCTTGCATTCTCTTTTGCCGTTGTCGATCTTGGTTGCGTGTTAAGATACTCGTCGCCGACATTCTGGGACCGGGTAGCTCAAACTGGTAGCCTAGCTTTAGCAACGTCGCGTTCTCTCTTAGCATCTGCACCATTTCCATCTCCGCTTTCCCGCCACAGATATGCCTTTGGTTGTGAAATCGTAGCTCGACCAACGTCTGGTTTTGTCGCAGTGCTCCCATTATCGCGAGGATGCCTTGCCCGGATATAAAGTTGGACTCGATATTTAAGCTTTTGATTGAGCTATTTTCTTGCAGCATCTTGGCTATCGCGAACGCCACTTTGTCATCGGCGTGCGTGTTTGCAAGACTGAAGAATTGGACGTAATTATTTGTGCAAAGACCTTCGGTGAAACGTAGTAAAATATCTTGGGAAATGTCTTCTTTGTTGTTGAGGTTTACTTCGATCAAAGTTGGATCGTTTTTTAATATCTGTTCCAACGCCGTATCTATGACGATGGGGTTTTCGCTCGGCCTGTCCATGCTCAACTCTGGTAATTCACTTTTCAAAGGATTAGCTACTTTGGATTCCACTTTCTTCGCACATTTCTTATCGTCTTTCGTGGAAGAATTTAGCGGCGTCTTGCTTCTTTGCGTAACTCGTTTCTTCTCGTTGTTCTTGGAGGTTGGCTTGTTTGCGCTGGGCGTCTCTAGCTCCCCCCGCAGGCAGCTCTTATCTTGCGTCTCCTTCTGGACACAATGACAGGAGGATATAAAATTAGGCCCAGCTTTGACATTCAGCAGCCTCTGACTTTTAATTAAGAAGCCACTCAAACGCCGGCCTGCCACACACTCATTAAAGCTGGCATTTCTCTCACATCGTATTTTTAGACCGATTCAGTCAACACGCAACAGAGCTGAGGAGGACTGGGGAAAATTACAGTTCAGAGATATTATTTAATGAAGCAGGAATAACTCGTTCAGTGTCTTGAGCGTTTATAGTTTATATTCCTCAAACTGTGGTCCATGAAACCATTCAAGAGTCTTAAAACATGTCTCACCCTCTAGTCTCTATTCTGGTTTTACAAAATACTTTTTGACTCTGCTGTATTGATTTTTCAAACTTCGAAAAAAGTGTTCTTAACTTTCTCTTTGGATGTCTGGCGCCCACTGCTGGGACTTGTGTGGAATGGAGCTTGTCGTAATGGCTAAGCAGCAATAGATTTGGCAGCATTTATGTAACTTTTCTGGTGAATGATGCACCACTTCATGGCATTAAACTTATAAATCGTCACCTTCCTAAAATAATCGCCTAAGTCACTTTTTGCGCAAGTTTTCCTTAGGCAAAAAAATGCCATAATTTCAATTTTGGGTGGAGTTTTTTGTGTTTCCTGAAAAACCTGAAAAAATGACTTATGCGATTATTTTAGGAAGGTGTCGAAATCTCCATGGAAACAAACAGCCGAGTCCAGGCCAAGTTACAGGTTAGAGCTGTGCATTGGAGAGCAGCTCATTGTAAGACTAATGCATCTACAAGTGAAAAAAATGCAAAGTATCTAGTGTTATACTGTGGAACATCCCATTCAAAACTGTTTCTTTTAATGGAGACAAGCAGGTAGCTGACCCCCCCAAACAGAAAAGTGACATAGTGCAGCATTAAACACACTGAAAGGGGCCTAATTAAACAAAAATGTACACCAGTTAACAATTGCAGACATCTTAATTTATCCAGGCTTGGGATCATCACATATTTTGTTATATGGTGTTTCCCAACCAGAGGTACAGGTATGTGATCAGTCATCAGTGGGTACTTCATCATTTCTGATTTAACAGGAAGCTGAATTTGAATAGTATTTGAATATAGAATGTTGTTTGTAGTGACAGGTGCATAGTTCTCATGAATAAGTATTACACCATTGACATATTGGAAGAATTGCTCTCTGACTTGACCCTAAAAACAGCCAGACTCTCCTCCCTCACCTGAGTGGGCTTGGCCTCCTCTCTCTCCTCCTGTATCAGCTTCTTGTTCTCCTCCTCCCAGTACTTGAGCAGAGCCTCGCGGCTGAAGGTGCCGCCCGGTGCTTTGGCCGTCTGGTCCTTCTGCCTCAGCCCAATGGGGACGTCGGTGTCTGGATCCAGATGATCCAGCTCCTGCTCCAGCTCCTGGATCTCCTCCACAGACAAAGAGGCCAGCAGCTCATCCTCGTCCACCTCCTCGTACCTCCTCAGCTCCCGGCGGTAACCAAACATAGTCAGAGCTGATGGGAGAAATGTTTAGCATAAGATTACAGAAATACACTTATTTATCTATTATCTATCTCATTTTTTTCTCTCTAGGTTTAAAAATATTCACACAAGACATATGTGATAAGCTTCTTTTTACGCCAAATCCAGGTCCTAAGCCAACCTTTCTCGTTAAAAGTAAAGTATAAAAAGTATGAGGTATTATTACTTATGTGAAAACAAATACAAATTAAAAAGACTGCAAGTTGTGGCATTGTGTTATCCAATCAAATTATTCTGTATGGCAAATGTTACCAACACCAAAGTACTGCAAAGAACTTCAAATACGTCTAAGGCATCTACAAAGCCCCAAATATACTATGTTAGTTAGAAAAAACAGATTGTTACTGAAACAAGCGTCACAAGATCTGCTTAAAATTTAAATAAGTAAGTCATTATAAATGTATTTTTATGTTAGCATTGCTTTGTGAAAGAAGTGTTGCTAAATTTACAAAGTTTAAGTCAACTTCAGTGTCAGAACTAAAGTTTATCTAAATGCACTGAGTTCACTTACCTTAGAAATGAAAATTTCAGCGGGTGGACTCGTGGTCCATGAAGTGTCTCTGCAGGATGCTGTGTTGTATCTACAGCAGAGACCTGAAGCCCATCTGAGACACAAAGCACTCACACACCCCTCACAGCCCTCACACTCCTCCTCCCATGGGACAGGCTGTTTTTAGTCCACTGGACACCAGGGGTCAACAGTATAATCTGTGTGCTGGTATGTGAGTGCTGTGATTGGACGAGGCTCTGGACTCCTCACCATCTCGTGCCCAAACACAAATGAACCTGCAGCACTAAAGGGAGCCTGGGGATGCACGCTTATGTAATGTGTTGACTGCAGAAGAGGTTCTGAAGCACTTGTGCTCCCAATGGAAACTGTGGTTATGTCCAGGCGAGCTGTGAGATAGAAATGGCTGCACTTGTTTGGACTTGGCATAACAACACAAGCTGCTCCTTAGCATTTACTTTGTTTACACTGTTAGACTATATTTACTAGCACAACACTTGCAGTGTTATTGAAGAACCAGATTTGTGAAATACACAACAAGCAATTCCCTAATGAGAGAAATCCAGTTCACTGCTGGAAGCAGTGGGACGGTACAAGTACATACATGGTGATGGCATCTGAACCAATCTGTGACCGCTGTGGCATTTAAAAACACTGCCAGTGTGGCTAATGTCTGCAAACTTTGCCTCATTACCAGGCACCAAAGAGGAGTGGGAGTAAAAAAGAGGCTGTGCTCTGCAGGGCACAGAGCACAAACATCCTGCACTGCACACGAATGTCACAAATATTCAATTAAATTAGGAGGATGAATGTTAAGCATTCATCCTCCTAATATAATAAAAAGAATCACTGAGCATGTTACATGTTGTTTTTCAGTGGACTAGTTTGATAATTATTTTTACGATTCTGGCAGTTCAGTGAACGCCCCACACCTCCAGTCCTCAGTCTGCTCCGCTCACCTGATGTTCAGGAATAGCACACGTCTTGTTTAGAAGAGGTGTGCTGCCCCACATTTGCACTAAGACGAGGGGCAGGATCGGCCTCATTGTCAGACAAAAACTGTATTTTACATTAAAAAAAAAAAAAAAAAAAAGTTGAAAAGTTTCAAAGCTCGAGCAGAGAAATGAGAAACTGCTCAAGGCAAGGCACTAACAGCATTTTGAGGTGAGAGAAGTTTACACTGTTCAGAATGATCCCAGAGATATTTCAGAGAAAATGGGGCATTTGAGACAAATACAACTGTGACTGGTTTGCCACCAAACCTTTTGGAGACATTTGTTGCTAGACTCCTGCCCCTGCAATCAAACAGAAGGTACAGTAGTGTCAGGCTCGTCAGACTGGAATGTCCCTGAAGAAGATGGGGCACAAAAACCATATTGTTTGTGAGGAAGCAGCCGCAGTATAACGATCACACAAAGGTGTGAGCTTGGACAAAAAAGGCACCAACAAATGTTCCATGATGTGATAGTCATGTTTGGAGATATGGTGATTTGTTGTTTGGTCGCCCGGGAAACAGACAGTCAGTCATCTCTACAGGCCTTAAACCAGCAGCACTGGATCACGTATCACATCAAGTGGAAAGACGATGAGTGACGTGACAGCGGCCTGAACCCAAATCTCTTGTACATTTGACCTCTGACCTGGAATTGTCAAAGATTACTGTCCAAAGCCAGTACTAATTGTCAAATTATAACATGAGCACAACTGGAAAACCAATTACAAACTAGATATCTTCACTTTTACACAGCCTTTTTAGTTGTATTTTGGGAACTTTCCAAATATGATTTAATCCAGATTTTAGTGCTGGTGTATTTTTGGGTTGCTGTTCAGGCTTGATTTAGCTTTAGGGGTGTGATTGCTTTGTGACCTGCCAAAATCATGTTGTTATGTGGAGTTCTGGGTCACGGGGTTTAATTTAGTCTAGTCTAAGGTGACAGCCAGAGAAAAAGACCACAACTTCACACTATGAGGTGAGCACATACTGATCATTACACACATTTACATCTGTTTCTCTGTCTGTTAAAGCTGATATGCCAACTTTATGAAGATGTGGATTTGGAGACTAATAAACATTGCAGATTTCTCCTTATTTAAAGAGCAAAACAATTAAGTTGGTTAATCTGAGGTGAGATAAGTTTAATTTTGTTCAAAATAATAGACGACCAATGAGCTCCTTCATTTATTATGTGTCAAAAAATAAACTAGGCTGATTGTCTGGTTTTGTTTGGAGGTACAGTGAAGGTTATGATGAACTGACTGATACTGAAATGAATGGAAAATGGATTGGATAGAATTGGGATGGGGTCAATTGCCATTATATAACAAAAATATATAAAAATATATTTGGCACAGAAGAGTCCAGATCTTATAGCACACAAGGATGCACAATTAAAATGATTAAATTCTTTATTTGACCTTTTCACAAAAGAAAGTCAAAAATATAAGTAGACACAGTTTGAGCCCATTATTGCACAACCCATTAACAATTATTTGACTTGTAATTATTCTCTGTGCAGTGATTTGGTTTTAAGTGGCAGTTTTTCAGATCATTAAGAGGCTATTCCAAGGTCTAGTGCTGGTCTATACTGTAATTATTCAATAGTGGCTTTTCATGAGTCTGATTGCTGAATAAATGTGCCATAGATGTAAGAAGAGTATTGTATGGTGAATATGTAAGTGTATATTTTAAATATTTAAGAATAATTTTAACATAAATATAAGTGGGTTTAGGTTTATGGGTCAATGACATCAACTGCCAAATTGTAAAATTTTGTTTCTATTGAACTTTTGAATTGGCTACAACCTTAAAACCTTAAGTGTCCTTAAGTGTCAAGTAGTCTGACTGAGAAAAACCTTAACCTTTTTTTGTTTGTTTGTTTGTTTTTTCTAAAACATGGTTGGGATGTAATTCTGAGTAATATGAACATGATATTTGAAAAAATGGACACGCTCAGACAATATTTGTTTGACTATTAGGGGGAAATGTCTATTCAAGAAAGATGAAATGTCATGTGGGATTACAAAACACTACAGAAAGTATGACAAAAAGAAAGAAAATGTATTTGATTAGATATAGAGTAATTTTAAGGAAGTTTAAAAATCAGCAGTTATGGGCAGATGGTCACACTACAGAACATTTTAACATTTTAAGTATAAAAAACATGCAGAATAATTAAAGATTTCTGACAAATTTGGTGATTTGGTTCCATGGAGATCAGAGGTACTACAGACGTATGTGGTGAATTATTATGAAATTTTAACCTTGTAACTTTAAGAAATTACAGTTGGAGACAGGCGTCATTGTCATTGATCCTAATGCAAAATTTGTATAACTTTGGCAAATGGGTGCATATTTTTTATGTTTTTAAAGAGTATTTTTTACATAAATATAAATGTGTTAAGGTTAGAAAAATATGTTATGATTTACATTAGATCTGATAAGTCGACAACACAGAATTTTTTATAAATATTTGATCAATATGCAAAACAATCTGGGCTAATATGTATTTCTATAGGCACTATTATGCTGTATGTATGTGAAGTGACATCAGTGCATAAGGCCGCTGTATGACTGAGCTGACTGTTTACTGTTGGGGCCCCTAATGTTCTGATGGAGGCTCCTCGGGCACAGGCCATAGTCTATGTATAGTCTCTTTATTTCTCCCCACAGATGACTTTTCCATACAGATCATTTTCTTTAAACAGCAGATAGTCTTTGATTCGGTTTGGTGCTTTGAGAGACCTGATACTGTGGCAGCCCTGGTGCTTCCTGATGACCACTCTGCACAGGTGGGACAGAGCTCTGGGAGTGGCTGCAACAAAACAGAATAACATATATATCATATAATATAATATAATTCTGAAACTCATCCATTTATTTGTCTGTAAATACTTGTCTGTTCTTACAGATCATTTCCTCAATCTGGGACCATTCCTTTTGTTTTTCCAAAATCTTCACCAGTTTGTTGCAGAGAGAAACTTGTCCCACATATTCAAGGAGGATGGACACCACTCGACCGGCTAAGTTCACAATCCAGGACAGACTGACAAAGTCACAGAACTAAAACAGAAGAGAGCACAGTGATACACTGTATTACTTGTCACTTTAAGTGCTACATTGTGCCGTGTGCTCCTAGTGTGGATCCCTGTAGAACATCACTATGGAGAAGATATTATTATTGTGAACAGCATCTTTTATATGTTTATTAGTTTAGTTTAGTTTAGTTTTGATTGGGACAGTGCATGTTCATGAACACGCTGGATTGTAGCCACACGGCTCATTTCCATCCATAGTCCCACGAACAGACTCTGTTTCATTGCCTGGGATGTTGAACAGTTTTAAATTAAACTTGTCTATCTCCATAGAGATTCCTAGTTAGAGGTAAGATCTGCAGAGAGTCCATCCCACTACAGTAAACAAAGGCAGGTTTTCAAGTTTCAAGGTTCTTGCTTTTTTGTTTGTTTGTTTTGTTTTGTTTTTTGTTTTTTGTAGGGTTTTTTTTGCAGTGATTAAATAAAAGATGAGTGTGTAATGCAGTGCAATGCTCCCACCAGTTACACAATAAACCTTTCTAGTTGGTTTGCCCAGCACATATTTGCTGTGACACTGGACACTGCAGTTGTGCAGTCAGACTCACAGTGGCCTTCTCCTCCTGGTCGTGGCTGTTCTCCACATGGTCGTCCCAGCTGTCGTCATGGGAACAGCAGAAG
>JACN01082080.1:0-10132 GCA_000787155.1 Scartelaos histophorus
AAACTGCTGCTATGGGAATTAAAAAAATAAAAATTCTGGCACAATATGTATACATGTTTATTTCTTTGATTTGTGGGACAGCACCTGTAGCAGTTGTGTTCATCTTAATTGAAGTTTATGAAGAGGAAATATTTAAAAAAAGTAGGATTTTTTTGGGAAATTACAGAAAGTAAAGCTGAGTCCAAAAAAAAAAACCCAAATAAAAAAAAAAAAAACCATTAAAAAAAACAAACCACTCCAACCTGGCAACCCTCAACTCTTAACCCCACCGAAAGTCACCGAACAGCACCTGTGGCAGTTGTGTTCATTTTAATGGACGTTTATGAAAAAATGTAAAAAAAAAAATAAAATAAAAGGAGGGATTTTTTGGGGAATTAGAGAAAGTAAAAAACGGAGTCCAAAAAACAAAACAAAAAAACAAAACCAAACATTAATTTAAGAAAACTGACCACTCCAACCTGGCAACCACAGACCCCAACCTGGCAACCCTCAACCTAAAGTCACTGAACCTCAAAAGCGCTGTGGAAGTGACCTGGAACGAACAGGATTTAACTTTTTCATGAACAAATCTTGAGTTTTTTTTATGTTTATGTTCAATATTTTACTGCACGGCTCTTGACAAATTGCTCCAGTATGATTGGTTCAAAGAGAAAACTGCTGCGATGGGAATTAAAAAAACGAAATACTGGCACAATATACTTAAATTGAGGTTAAAGTGCATAGGACAACTTTTCATGCTTATTTCTTAGATTTGTGGGACAACACCTGTGGTAATTGTGTTCATCTTAATGGAAGTTTGTGAAGAAGAAACGTTAAAAAAAAAACCTAAGAAAAACAAACAAACAAATGCACAAAATTCCAATTATGGAAAATTTATAGAACCAGTTTTTCTTGACTGTTTAAACATTACTTTAAGAAAACTGACCACTCCAACCTGGCAACCACAGACTCCAACCTGCCAACCCTGAACTCTGACCCACCTAAAGTCACCTAACCTCAAAAATACTGTGGAAGTGACCCGGAAAGAACAGGATTTAACCTTTTCGTGGACAAATGTTGAGTTTTTTCCAGGTTTGTGTTAAATATTTTACTGCACGGCTCTTGACATCATTGGTCCAGAGAGAAAACTGTTGCCATGAGAAGAAAAACAATGACCTAGAACTTTAAATTAAAATATACGCACAAAATATTTTAAATTTAAATTAAGATTAAAGTGCATATGACAACTTTTCATGTTTTTTTCCCCCAATTATTCCTTTGATTTGATGGGACAGTAAATGCTGTAATTATGTTCACCTGAATGGAAGTGTGTGAAGAGGAAATGTAAAAAAAAAAAGAAAAGAAAAATAATATTGGGAAATTTGTTGGAAATTACAGAAAAAAAATACAAATTGTCAAAATTGCAACCAAAATGGAGGGACAATTTATGGAACCATTTTTTTTCCTGACTGTTTAAACATTTATTTAAGAAAACTGACCACTCCAACCTGGCAACCACAGACTACAGACTCCAACCTGACGACCCTCAACTCTGCCTCACCTAAAGTCACCTAACCCCAACATGCTGTGGAAATGACCTGAAAAGAACAGGATTTAAACCTTTTCTTGGACAAAAGTTGATTTTTATCCAAGTTTATGTTAAATATTTTACTAAAGTTGCTCCAGTATCATTGGTCTAGAGAGAAAACTGTTGCTATGAGAAGAAAAACAATGGCCCAACCAAGAACTTTAAATTCAAATGTTTGCATAATATATTTAAATTAAGGTTAAAGTGCATATGACAACTTTCTGTGTGTGTGTGTGTGTGTGTGTGTGTGTTTTTTTTCTAAGTATTTCTTCAATTTGTGAGACAGTACCTGTGATAAGTATGCTCATCTTAATGGAAGTTTGTAAAGAAAAATGAAGAAGAAAAAAAAAAAAGATAGAAAAGAAAAGAAAAGAAAATTGTTGGACTATGCAGAAAGTAAACCTGAGTCCTAAAAAAATAAAAATCACAAATGCATTAAATTCCATCTAAAATGGCGGAACAATTTATGAAACCATTTTTTCCAGACTGTTTAAACATTAATTTAAGAAAACTGACCTAACCTCAAACACAAATACTGTGGAAATGACCTGGACAGCACAGGATTTAACCTTTTCTGGGACAAATGTTGAGTTTTTTCCACATTTGTGTTAAATATTTTACTGCACGGCTCTTGACATCATTGGTCCAGAGAGAAAACTGTTGCTATAAGAACAAAAACAATGCCCCAACAATAAACTGTTAAATATAAATGGACATAGCTAACCCGCTAACACGCTCCAAACAGGAAGCGAGCATGGGTGCGCTTTCAGCTCCATCAACTCTGGCTTCGAATGATTTTACATTGGAAAATTGCTGTGAGCCTCGTCATTTTGGTATTAAAATGTTCGTATTAACCTTTTAATTGGCTATTTTTCCAGCTGAATTTGCTCCTGTAACTGCCAGCCTCGGTGAGCTTCATTTGACTGGAACCAAACATTATGGGTGACGTCACACTCACTTAGTCCTCGTATTTATGGTTCCAAAACTGTAAACTACATTTTTGGCCCAATATATTTAAATTAAGGTTAATGTTTATGTATTTTTCTTATTATTATTTATTCTACTCATGGGACAGAACTTGTGGTATTTACATTTTTTAGTTTTACATCAGCTTATTAACAGAAATACAAGAAATGAAAAAAAAAAAAAGGTTACAAAAGTTGAACATTAGTTGAAAATGTCAGGAAGTAAAGAATAAACCCGAGTTCTAAATTGGCAAAAATGCACAAAAGTTCATCCAAAATGCAGGAACAACTTATGGATCTTTATTTTTTTGGACCGTTTAAACATTAATTTAAAAAGAAAACAGATCAGTTCAACCTGGCAACCACAGACTCCAACCTGGCAACTCTTAACTCTGCCCTGCCCTAAAGTCACCTAACCTCAAAAATACACTGGAAATGATCTGGAAAAAATCGGATTCAACCTTTTCACGAACAATTTTTTTTGTAATCTTCCATATTTTACTGCACGGCTTTTGACAAGTTGCCCCAGTATCATTGGTCCGGCGAGAAAACTGTTTCTATGGGAAGAAAAAAACTAAAATTCCATCCAAAATGCAAGGGCAATTTATGGAGCATTTTTGGCGGAAAAAAAATAAAGGCATCATATCCAACCAAGCTTCGGCGAGCGCCTATAATCTGGGACATTTTTGCTGCGAGGTCGCCATGCCAACCACACAATGCAGCCATTATTGATTTTTATGAATGACCGTATGAAATTTAAAACTATAAAGCATTTTTTTTCAAACAAATCACTTTTCCCCAAAACAAAAACGATATTCTGTCCAGTATTTCGTCACGAGTACCAGCTTTGTGTATTATTCCGAGCTGTTGAGAACCAAAGAGGCCAAACCACAAAGTTAAAACTGATTCCCTCACCCCCTGTAACGGGGTCCAAATGCCCCATTACTGTCAGTCTCTCACACTTTCAACACGTTAAAGATGCTTTGAATGTCATTTTGGACAAACACCATTTTGAATTCCAGCCAAACGTTCAATTAAACATTTTTATAACGCTCCGAGGAGGCCTGAAAACTAGATCTGAAAGTGGTTGGTTTGACACAGCTCACAGTGAAGAGAGTGTAGTAAAAGTCTGGTTTCCTTTATGGTATGTTAGACTGTGGGCAATGGCGTAAAGTATCTTGCCCTAGGACACAACAACAACAACAATGTGGAGAAAGATTTAAACCAGGAATCGTCTGAAAGTTGTTGGTTTGAAAGCGCTAACATTGGAGCTTAAACTGTAGTTTGATCATTCTGCAAAAATAGTGGATTTAAAAGTCTGGTTTCCTTTCTGACGTGTTAGGTTATGTAGATTATGGGTAATGGTGTAAAGTGTCTTGCCCCAGAACACGACAACAATATGGAGAAAGATTTGAAACGGGAACCCTCTGACAGGTGTTGGTCTGACAGCGCTAACATTGCATCTTAAACCGTAGTTACATCATTCTGCAAAAATAGTGAAGTTATAGTTTCCTTTCTGGCGTGTTAGACTAAAGGCGATGGGGTAAAGTGTTTTGCTCAAGGACACAACAAGAATGTGGAGAGAGACTTAAACCAGTAACCCTCTGGAGCAGAAAGAAAATGTGATAATAGTTAGAATCATTCTGCAAAAATAGTGGATTTATATGCCTGGTTTCCTGACTATGGGCAACGGGGTAAAATGTCTTGCCTAAGGACACAACGACAATGTGGAGAAAGAGTTAAACCAGCAATCCCCGAATTTTAGAGAAAATATGATCATTCAATGTTAGTTTGACACCGCTAACATTGGAGCATATACCATAGATCATTCTGCAAAAATAGTGAATGTATAAGCCTGGTTTCCTTTCTGGCACATTAGACTATGGGCAATGGGGTAAAGTGTTTTGCCCAAGGACACAACAATAATGCAGAGAAGGACTTGGACTGGCAACCCTCTGAAGTTGAGAGAAAATGTATGACACACCTCACAGTGGAGTTTAGTTAGATAATTCTGCAAAAATACTGGAGCCTAGTTTCCTTTCTGGTGTGTTAGACTGTGAAAAGTGTCTTGCCCAGGGACACGACAACAATGTGCACTTGGAGAGAGACTTGAACCAGCAACCCTCTGGAGTTGAGAGAAAATGTGGTGATATATTTGTTGGTTTGACACAGCTCACAGTGGAGCTTTTAGCAAAAAGCTTTTCTGACGTTATAATGGAGACTATGGGCAAATGGGTAAAGTGTTTTGCTCAAGGACACAACTACAATGTGCACTTGGAGGAAGACTTGAACCAGCAACCCTCTGGAGTTGAAAGAAAATAAGTTATAATTCTAATTCATGGTGAAGAACATACCTAGAGTTGTGTTTTGTTTCATTCACACATGTTTGAGTGACTCTTTATTATTCGTCTGTTCAAAACGTCTGTTCCACCTTGTGATGTCATGAAGTTGTAATTTTCAAGTTAACGGCGACATTTGACCTTTTTTCCCAGAAGAGATTGACAATTCCAGGACTGAAATCATCCAAAATAATTCTAGTGATGGTTGATGAACATAGTAAATACGGGCCCTTTAAACACAATATCCTCAGTTTTGAAAGGTGAAAAGTCCTCAAAATGGCGCCGTAAACAAACATATTCGCCTTAATCTCCTCGTATCTCCTCTTGTGGCCCCCTCTGTTGGCATTGTGCGGTAGTGCATCTGCTAATCCTTCAGTCTCTTCTGGTTTTGGCTCGGTCACGTTTTCAGGGTGTGTGAAAAAACATAACTTTTCATTTGTTTTTGGACGCGCCGCTGATTCTGAAGTTGGCCCCGCGAAGCTTTAGCGGATGGAACACATTAGCCTGTTAGCGGCTGGAGCGTAGCCTGTGCTTTAAGTTTTTATTTTATTCACAATCGAAGATATTTCTGCTGGCCCCTTCTTCTCTCTGCAGCTCGGGCCAAAGTTTAGTGGTAATACTGGGTTCACACGGCGCACTGAGCAGTTTTTCATTGTTGTATCAAATATTCTCTATCGTCATGTTTTGGATTTTGGAGGATTTGAAAGATTTTTGATGTAAAACAGGGGGAAATGTGGTCTTAATCTGGTCAAATGTGGTCCTTTTTATAATGTGAAGTGAACAGAATGAATGCCACTGCTGTATCCCTCTCTCCTTTCCGTGGATAGACGGCCCTGGATGTCATTATTCCATTTGAGAACTGGGATTAAAGGAGTGTCGTCGGCCTGAAACGTATAAAGACGTTTTCCTCGAGCTTCCAACTCTCGTCCTTCGTTACAGAACAGAGCCGAGCGTAATCTGCAAAAGATCCATTCAAAAAAATCCATAATTGAGAAAGCGGGCGATGGTCGGGCAGTTGGCAGAGCGTTTGTCCACTGATCCGAAGGTTGGTGGTTCAATTCCCGCTCCCGCAGATGAATCCTGCCATTGTGTCCTTAAGCCACCTCGGCCCTCGTGCGGGTGAGCGGTTTCTGGTTGCAAAACTCTTGGATTTGGGAAATTGTTACAGAACGGTCAGTTGAACTTGATTAAAAAAAGGGTCAAGGACGTTAAAATGTCGTTTCTACTGAACTTCAGCTTTAAATATTTACAGTGTCAGGTGCATAAATCTATGTTTGACATTTATATTCAACATTTTTAGTGTTTTTTATGTACATCATTTGGCAACAACCTTAAAAAAAAACCGTGGTGCGACCAAATTGTTTTATTTTCTGAAACATGTTTGGGATGTTAATCTAATCTAAATGTTGTATGAACATGAGATTGGAAAAAATGGAAACGCTCAGACAACATTTGTTTGAATATTCTGGGGGAAATATCTATTCCAGAAAGCAGAAATTTTATGTGGGACTAAAAACACTAGAAAAATGGCATCTTCCCGATTCGCCCCTGGTCTTCTCGTGAGGGCATCAGGCCCTTCACCAGATCGGGGCTCAGGCCTCGTCAAAGTCCTTTAATGGTTCTTAATGGTTTTTAATGGTTCTATGGGACAAGCCGACACGTTTCTACAGACGTGACGAAAACACGACTTCATCTTCCACGTCCTTGAGGAGAACCTGTGGACTTCTCCTAAGGCCACGTTTAGACTCCAGCCTGAAGTGACCCAAGTCTGATTTTTTCACCCTTATGCTCCTGTATCTGATCTTTTAATGACGTCTGAACGACACAGATTCGATTTTTTCCAAAACGACCCAGGCCACTTGGATCTGTGCTCCAAAAACCGATACAAAACTGATTTTTGGACATTTGACTTCAGTCTAACGGCCTGGTCACATTCATCCAACCTACACGTCGCACAAATGTTCTTCTCGTCATACAAACTTTGTGCATAAACTCCATGTCAGTGAAGCACCAATCCCACCGCTCTTGGCTGCAACTCTGCACCCACACACACTTTCCTCTGGACGTTGCTGCCACTGCCCCACAAAACGCCAAAACACCAAAACGACCGAAAACCTCGTCCTTCTCAATCTCCTCAACACAAATACGCTGCACATGTTCTGGCTCCGGTGCGACAGGAGCTTCAAACCCTCCACTTGCTCAGTGCAGCGTCCATATTTAGGCGACTTCCGCAAACACTGAGCACGCTCGCCGTGTGTGACCTCGTCGTGTCCAGTGCCGGACACTTCTGGGGCGTTTAAAGTTCACACCGGAGACCACGTACAACGACCTTGCAAAAAAAAAATCGAATTTCGCCCAAAAAAATCCATTAAGCCCTGAGGTCTAACTTTATATTTGGTTTGTAGTGCAGTGTTTTCTCTTTTTCTCAGCGCAGTTTCGAAGCCTAAACTTATGAATCAAAAGACATAATCTCAGTACATGTGTTCAGTTATTTCCCAACATTGACGATTAAGAAAATAAAACTGGAAAACGAAGGAAGTACAGAGCAGCTGGCGTAAGGTGGCGGTGAAAATCCAGTGACGTCTCGAGTAGAGGAGAATAAAGATTACCCAAACATGCATGAATCACTCTAAATACGACTTGGAGAGGGTCAGTGAAATGGGAAACAACTGAGACATGTTGAAAAGTTGATTTTGCAGAATAGGTCCCTTCTCCGTGGTCTCATTGTTCGGATCTGTGAGATTTTGGTGCGTTTTCTCTTTCTTATTTACACTGGACCTTTGCCCGGAGTCCAAACCTCCTCACACTTTCGGATGGGGTCTCGTGGTGCGTTTGAGAACATGTGGTTATTTTCAGCTCCTCTGTGTTTGCTGTTTCAAAGTGCTGGGCTTTCATTGACTCAGGCTCTATCTGTCCGTCGCTCTGTTTGACCATCCACTTTTTCTGTTTAAACAAGCTCAAACATTAACTACACTTTTGTACAGTCCACGGGAGTATGGCCCAGCGCGACAAAACCAAACTCTAAATACAATAAGATAAAACACTAAAGCTGCAGTCCGGAACTTTTCTAGACGATACGATAGACTTGATAAAGCAACTGAAGTTCCTAAATTACACAAAATTGACTCTTGTGAGCGTTAAGTTTGGTTATAATGACGTTCCTTTCTCAAAATTACACCCAAAGTTGCGTTTTTTTCATTCCCGCTTGTTAAATCTTTTATTATTTGCTCAAAATGTTCCACTTTGTGATGTCACAAAGTGTAATTTTCAAGTTAGCAGCGACTTTTACTTTTAGTTCAGTAGAAATCGACAGTCCCGGGAGGTGAAATCGTCCAAATGCAAAGTGGTGAAGGTGCATGTGGTTTAAAAACGCAGTGGAGCACTTCCTGTATGACGAGGTGACATCACGAGGTGGAACAGAGCGTTTACCCACTCGTCCTTTTTCTACCGTCCACACGAACGTCGCAGGAGCAACTTTACAATGCCACAAAACCAGAATAAATGTAAAAAAATAAAACGTGGTGGAGGGTTCGTCAAAGGCTTTTCTCTGTGGAGACGTTAATGCTTCGTCTGGGATGTTCCACAGTGTGGCATTAAAACTTCAAGACCTTCAGGTTACAGGTCAGATCTGTGGAGAGGCGACTCCGCCCACACGTTTTTCTGGGCAATAAAATCACTGTAATTGCATAAATGTAAGGTACAGCTGTTTAATGCCAGACTACACTTCTTGGAAGTGTGGGGCTGTCGGTTCACGTGTTGCCCCATTGCTCAAACTGTAGTTGTGCACATGGGCAAGACACTTCCTGTTTACTCCAGTCACAGTGGGTTAAAGCTCCACTCTGTAACTTGTAGCTGTGTGTTTTTATGAATATTTTGCAGTGGAACAAATCAGGCAAAGGAGCTTAAATGTGTTTTGTTCATCTTAAACAGACTGACTGAAGTGTGTCGCTCCTAAAGGAATTCAACCCTCAACCTTTGAGCCGGTCACAGGCCCGATGAGCCCGTCACGAGAAACTCCGTCTCAGTCAATTCAGCAAATACTGGAGTCAATACGTGAGCAGAGAGAAGGACTCGTGTGCAGGAGAAACTGGAGGTCTTTTCCTCTTCTGCACTTGTACCACTGCAGTGAGTCGTTACTGAAGTAACAGAAGAGTAAATGTTTTATGCAGGTTACGGTTATAGTATAAGCACAAGTATTTGTGTTTCTTGCACCGCTCCTTCAAAAAGCAAAGTGGCGTTGGGCCTGTTGGCAGCGCGAGAGTAAAAAAGAAAAAAAAGCAAACCCAGAGGAAGGAGAAAAAACTGCAGAATTCTGCTGAATCAGGACGTGGAGTAAAACCTGGATGAGTCCAGACTGTGTCAGTGTGAGTCTGCGGCGTGTGGACGGACTCACTGACAGAGAAACATGGAACATCATGAAGATTATCTGAATCTGATCGATCAAAAACATCTTTAGGACGTCGTCCGTTCACAGACTCAGAGCTCTGAGCTTCTGCACCATTTTCACAAACTAAATATTCGTATTTACGCTAAAACAGACGTGTGTTTGTCTGTTGGCGTCACCGTGTTTGTTTTGGTTCATTTTGGAGCTTCACCTTTTGGCGTCTGCACAAACCTCAGAGCTGCGACGTGACTGGTCCACACCCCCACAGCCCCGCCCCTCGAGCCTGAGTCTGACGAGGCTGAAAACTCACAAACACAAACCACAACTGACTGAACTGATATTTATGTTTTATTATTTATCTCAGTTATTTATTCTGATATTTGAGACACGTGATCGTTGGACTGGTCCAGCTCCAGATGGACTCAGACAGAATGTAGAAGGACTGAATAATGGTACTTTCCATATTATGCCCGGTTTTTCTTCTGCAGCTCAAGATCCTTTGAAAACTAAAGTCAGATTTGCTCTTTTTTCAGTAAACTGTTTTGGCGCCTGCACAAACAGCTCAGTATCTCACTGTTAATCATGTGATAATACTATTTAATACTAGTGAAAACCCAAATAATAATGTGCAATGAAATCTGATCATGTCATATTTTAACTAATACTTTAATATTTCAGAAACACAGAGAAACATGTGAAACTTTCCCATCGTGTCGTCCTCGAGTCTAATTAACAAACTGGTTTTGTCACAATGTGCAGAGGAAAGAGCCTGAGCCACAGATCTGAGCCGTAAGAGTCTCTGAGCCTCTGGAACAGAACAACTCCTTACACACACACCACAAGAATCTATGGGGCCCATGTGCACGGGGCCCGTGTG
>KN492729.1:865-11034 GCA_000787155.1 Scartelaos histophorus
GCAGAGGGAGGGGGTGTATTAAATATGCACAGACATGGGGGGGGGCAGATACAAAACTGTGAACAAGGATGTGGAACAAAATGGTACGTGGAAACTGAACGGCATAATCATGGAATAATGTTTACAACACCTTTTCCTACTCTGCAAACTTGCCTTTTCAGAGATTTGTTACCATGTTATAGCTCTTTTCTTCTCAATTACCCTCTCAAAGTTGTACATACATGCATGCATCTCTCTGATTGGTTAATCCAACTGTCAATCACGCCCCCTGAAATCAAGGAGACTGGACACAGCTCCAGATTCACTGACGTTTGTAAAGTTTGTAAAGAGTGTGGTTCTGGCTGGACAGTTAACCAATCCACGTCCATCTTCAAAGCCACTGGTAAAAAGCCACTGTAATGTATCACAGATTAAGAACATAAAAGTAGAGAATGAAGCACGTACATGTAGGATTCAGCACAGTTGCATAGTCCTTTTAATAATAATAATACACAGCTTTTGAAGAGACTCAAAGATATTTTACAAAATATATTATAAAACAGATGTTAAGGCCACAACAGGCTACAGGATTTTTAGTTTTCTAGTGATTTTTCAATGTCCGACAAAAAGCACACACCACAGACACGAGGAGAATCTTATGAGACGTAAAATCTCCGATCATAAATTCTGCAGTGGGATCTGTCTGCGAACCACAGCATTTAAAGTTGTGAGCGTGATGGCATCAGCTGTTTCCTGTCTACAGTAAAACCACTCGCTCTAGTTTAGATACAAGTGTGTGATTGTTATGTGTGAAATGTGGTGCAATACTTCTGATACAGGATTTTTAAAGTATTAAAGATTGGATAAAGTATAGGAAGTAGAGTCACTATTGCTAATCTGCAGCTTCACCCAGTGTGGATGGAAAAAGACACAGTTGAGGAACTTTGTACATCTTTTGCTATAACGCGGTTGACCTTTTGCAGATTTGCAGAATTTTTTTCATACAATTTTGCAATTTTTTATTTTTACAGCATATGAATGTGCATTGTGTTCTGCGTACCCTCTCCGTAATCTACAGTTCGTTACATAAAAAAGAGGAAAATAACATAAGGACAAGTTTTTACTTATTTTTAAAAAGAGAGAAAGGTTTAAACAAGAGAGAAATGTGAGAAAATGTTAATTCCTGTGTGAGAAAAGTGTATACAGTGTGTGATGAGGGGTTTACAGCCTTAAAACATATAGAATAGTTGTAAAAAATAAAGCTACTTTGTGGAATTTGTTATTATTATGATCTGCATGTCACAATTCGATATATCATAATAGATCTCAATACTAAAACAATGCCTGATGTATTGCAATTTATCAATAATTATGTCTAATAATACAATCAACTACAACTTCAAAAGAACAAAATTGTATGAAATTTATAATGATTTATTACATATTTTAAATCATGAGAACAGTGAAAAGTAATACTTTAAAAAAATCAATTCAGCTGCATTTTGTATTGATTCGAGAATTGTGCAATGAAGTATCACAATATATCACTGAATCGATTTTTTTCTTACACTCCGATAACTACACAAGCACAATATGTTCTCTTTAAAACCTCTAAATTCATCTGTTACTAAGGTGACCAGATATCTGAAAACTTTCAGGACAGACAGAAATTTAAGGCCTCACCCCAAATCCTGCCAAAGCGGTCCAGAAAATCCTGTCAGTCCTGCATCATTCTTAGTGATCGGTCAGTAGCCACACGTCTGTTTTCCTGTATGTGTGTGCAGAATGCTCAAACACACTTTACCAATCTCCTGCTTTATTCGGTCACACCAGTGCAGTGTGGCTTCAAACCTGCAGAGAATACAACAGGGCTACTTGTGTGACAATACAACTACTCAAAACAGAACAAAAGCCTTTAGAACGTTGTACATGTAGGAGCCCGTGAACACCGCAAATCACCTAGAACAGTAGAAAACGCAGTGGAATCTTACCCTGCACTAAAGATTATATATGTGGGGTCAATTGGGGAAAAGTGGAATGAATCCTCACAGACTGCAGGCGAGCCGAGGAACCAAACTTTTGCTGAATGCTGAAAAACCTTTCCCATCCGCAAATGCACACAGCACTTCCCTCCGCTCTGCTTCAGAAACTCCAGGGGTGAAGGGCGACGTGAAGGAAACAAAACACAACTCCAGGTATGTTTTTGACGAGGAAACAACATCATAAGAACGGTCAGAATATAGCGTAATATGGGTCCTTTGTTCCTGTAAAGAACACTCACAGCCTGTCGAAAGTTGAACTCTTGAGAGAATCTTGCCAAAAGGGTAAAAAAGAACGACAAGTTACAGTTATCATAGTGCTGTTTTCAGGTTTGTGGAAATAAAAGAGAGTTTTCTTCTGAAGGACCTATATTACGCAAACTTGACTCTTTAAACATGTTAGGATGTTCTTACCTTCTCAAATAACAGACCTGGAGTTGTGTTTTATTTCATTCACACATATCTGAGTAACCCTTTATTATTTCTCTGCAGTAAGTCTCAAATTACAAACAAGCACGGTGGAGCACTTCCTGTATTGCGGCATGACATCACAAGGTGGAACAGAACGTTTTTCTGTCAGAGAAGAACACCAAAAGCCTAAAAAGGGTTTGTGTGTTAAACATGTGTGAAAATGTTTGTGATGTTTGTGATAACATACAGTAGAGGTATGTTTTTGACGAGGAAACAACATCATAAGAACGGTCAGAATATAGCGTAATATGGGTCCTTTGTTCCTGTAAAGAACACTCACAGCCTGTCGAAAGTTGAACTCTTGAGAGAATCTTGCCAAAAGGGTAAAAAAGAACGACAAGTTACAGTTATCATAGTGCTGTTTTCAGGTTTGTGGAAATAAAAGAGAGTTTTCTTCTGAAGGACCTATATTACGCAAACTTGACTCTTTAAACATGTTAGGATGTTCTTACCTTCTCAAATAACAGACCTGGAGTTGTGTTTTATTTCATTCACACATATCTGAGTAACCCTTTATTATTTCTCTGCAGTAAGTCTCAAATTACAAACAAGCACGGTGGAGCACTTCCTGTATTGCGGCATGACATCACAAGGTGGAACAGAACGTTTTTCTGTCAGAGAAGAACACCAAAAGCCTAAAAAGGGTTTGTGTGTTAAACATGTGTGAAAATGTTTGTGATGTTTGTGATAACATACAGTAGATCAGAATATAGCGTAAAAAAAGCAAACGAATTGTCCAAGAGAGTTCCTTGCTGGATCATAACACATTGTCATTAGAAACTAGTTCTACTTTAATTTTACTTTAACTTTAGTTTTACTTTAAGCAGTAATAAGGTGTATTTTGTGGTTGAAGTAGAAGTCTGCTTAGGAGTCATGGACATTGACGATGCTACAGGTTTTTTACTTGATACGTTTCAGCAAATGTGGCAGAAGACCTTCCAGAAGAAATACTTTGAAGGGACACTCTGGAATGTGGACATAGAACCTCATTTCCTAGTGAGCCAGAGTGTTGGAGATGTGTGGAGTCACTTTTTAAAATAATCCATCCAGTCCTTGTATTTGCAAAGGTCGTTGGTGCTAGGCTAGCGGATGTCAATGGGCTTAGTTAGCCTCACACTAAAAACAGTCTTACCAACTCCACAAAGCACCAGAAGGAAATTTATTATTGTCGTTAGAATAATTTGAAAAGTAAAAATAGTATTGCATTTGAAGGATTTATGTCTAAGCAGCAGCGAGTTGTACTTCTTATAGAAAGCTTGGCAGCAGTGGACTGATATCTGAGAAAATAGTCCCTCAAAATGTGACAATTCATGCGACGCAAGGGTGGTTTCACTTCTAAAATTATTCTATCAGCACAGACATTTACATCAACAGTCTGGCTTAAAAATAGATTTGCCTCAGGAGCTTTGTGGAGTGGGTAAGACTGTTTTAAGTGTCAGGCTAACTAAGACCACTGACATGAACTAGCCTAGCACCAGCAACCTCTGCAAATACAAGGACTAGATGGATTATTTAAAAAAGTGACTCCACACGTTTGCAACACTCTGGCTCATTAGGAAATGAGGTCCTTTGTCCAAAATTTCAGACTGTCCTTTTAATCGAATGGTCCATTTCATCACCAACCGAAACCACAGAGCAAGAGGCACTTTTGTCCTGAGGGCTGTTCCTCTCCTCAAACTGCCCTGATACAGATCTGCTGACCCTCCCTGACCAGTCCTTTTTAAACTGACCTAAGAACTTTAACCTAGACACAAAGGCCACTGACAAGCGCAGCGTAAAAGTTACTGCAACAAAACAAAAATTTCCCTCGGGATCAATAAAGTCTCTCTCTCTCTCGCTCTAGTATTTTGTTTAATTTGTGATTCAGAACCAAAAGGCTGCTCATTTTTCTGCAATCTGTAATCAAATTGCGTTCATTCATTAGTTCGGGAGTTGCAAAATGACTGCTGATATTTTATTATTGTCAGACGCTCACACAGATTGCTGCCAGTCATCAGTGAAGAAAAGTCGTCCTTATTGAAGAAGACTTATTGCACTTCAGTCTGCTAATAGTTATAATCTATGACACCCGTTGACTAAAAACAACTGTCGATTTCGCCTATAGATAGCTGAAGATCACCCCAGCAAGAAGTTAGAGGTGGATTTCTATCTTTTTTTCTACGCATAACGCAAATTAAGAGAAGAAAGTAGAGCAGTGGCCATGTACCTAAGAAAAAACAGGAATAGATGTCTTCAAAATCAGCGATTAAGGGTGAACAATGATTCGGTTTAGCACAATTCACTATGATATGAAAAGTTAAAAAAAAAAAAAACAACAAAAAACAAAATTTGTGTAATTATTTCAATTACTTTGGCTGGGCGATATAGCGAAACAAAGAATCATGATTGCTTTTGACCCGTATTTGATCCATTTTCATCATAAATTTTATGTTGCGTTGAAAGGACCAGTAATTCTGAAAAATAAAACCACATTACAAGTTTGGAATTCAATTATACAATATTGTAAATTAAACCTAAAAACATCCATGTGCCACTGTAAATGCTGCCAAAAACACGGCGATTCTGTCTTTGGCGTGAAGACTAAAGAAAGCGACATTTGTGACAGTCCTGCAAAACTTTGAGAAAGTAAAATTTATAGTCTGAATAAATGGAATTACACGTCATAGCTCTTACACAATACATATCGTAACTTTAAAATTGTGATGAATCTCGGCATGATGCTTTTTTAACCCCTCTAAGTGATTCAAAATTACTCCAAAAAAACTCAAATCGCTGCACTTTTCTTTTACTTTTCTGGTGGAAGCTCCGTCAAACTTTTTTTTCTCCATGGAAACTTTATCGCCTTGAATATTTCACAGTGGCCACGTTTACATGATGTTTTTAATTCCGAATTAAATAGATTGGATTTAAATTATTCTCCTTCGAGTTTACATGGAAAACACGTTACACTGGCTTTATTTAATTCCGTTCAATGTCTGGGGCTCGGGGAGAGTTCTGATTGGACAGGGACACCAATGTATTTACGTCAACAGAAGAAAACACACTCAGCTGCTACTGGCGTTTGGCTTTTTCTTTCCGCTTCTTGCCGTTTTCTGCCACCGCTCTTTTCATTATCTGTAGTTCTTACAGTGACTTATTAGAAAAAAACATTTTGAGACCAAATTTTTCTCCGGGCGCCTTTTTGCAGTCATCGCGTCAGAACGACCCAACGAGCATGATCGTGAATAAATCACCCACTTAAATTGGTATGCGGTTTAATTCCGAATAAGTTTAATTCTGAATAATCATTAGGAATTAAGTGTTTACATGGTCTTTTAAAAATGGAATGATGATTTTTTATTCACAATTAAATGTTTTTTTTTTATTTGATACAAAGCTCTCATGTAAACGGGGAAAGTAAGGCGTTAAACCTTCAGGTCAGATCTGTCAAAATGCCTGTTTTTCTACAATCAAATCCAAATGTTAGATTTTTGATTAGACACCTCGCTTTAATTTTGGACCCTCCTTCGCCTTCCTGACTAGACATGTCTGTGGTTGCGGCGTCGAGTTACCGGAGGGCATGACCGAGCCTGAACCTATTAAACTGGCCCAGACTGCATCGCGGACAATTGTTTTTCTATAGGAGACAGTTTTGCCGAGGGCAAAGCGAGCTACCGCGCACCGCACGACCAAGGCAGCGCTTAACTTTTCCTCCACCGCACTCGATATCTGAGCAGCCTTTCCGTCAGTCCGCTGGAAAAAAAAAAATAATTGTTTAACTAAATGTTGCCATGACGACTGGGATCTGAGTAGCTGCAAACGGGAAAGCATACATTTGTAGATTTGCAGTTACAAGAGAGCGATGGATAGCGTTTGAGAATAGACACGCTGTTTGTCGGAATGGGTTACAGTTTGTGTCGTCAGCCTTAAATTGAGACGCTTGGTACCACTCCGTGATGTCATCTGGTGATAACCTCTGTCCATATATTTTAAAGCAACTGTGTGTAAGATTTAGCTTTTAAATTCCAGAAATATGACCAACTTGTGCCCCCAGATTCCAATCCAACTTTATTTGTTCAGCACATTTTATTAACACGAAGTCTCCAAAGTGCCGCACAGAGTAGGCACAATATCAGTTAACAGATTAAATCAAATGAAGCATAAAAAAATAAATAAATAAGTCAAAAAAATCATAAAACATACAAAAATTTGAAAATATAAAAATAGCAAATAAAAACAATAAAAGACTGTCAGAGGACCACACGATTCTCACCTTGTGTTAAAGGGTAAAGGGTAAAAGTGTTTTTAAAAGAATCGGCTGAAGGGGCCGATCACCATGAAAACTTTTTAGTCTCGATTTTGGGACTGGAGCTGGACCTCAGGAGTGTAGGAACCATGAGGTCCGAAATGTACATTTGGGCCAGTCCACGAAGCACTTTAAAAACAAATGATAACATTTCAAAGTCAACTCTAAAATGAATGAGGAGCCACCGCAACAAGGATAAAATAGGTGTGATGTGTTCTCTACGACGACCAGTGTAAGGCGCATTACAGGAGTCAAGACGTGTAGAGATAAAAGCAGGTGTTAAAAAGTGGATTTAACTGCATGTCAAACTTAAAATAATTATCAGTAGTGACGCCGAGGTTGGTAGCTGTAGTTTTAGTGCAGTATATTGTTGAAAAGAGCCCAGGTCAAACTGAAAATGAGTAGATGTGCTTGGTTTAAAAACAGCAATTTCCGTTTTGGACTCATTCAGATTTAAAAAAAAAAAATCATAACCAACCAAGTCTTGATGTCATCTAGACATTTCAGCAGAGGTGCAGGAAGCTGGTATTGATATTCTTGAGCAACAGCATAGATGTGGTATGGTATCACATGAGTAGCAAACATTCAAATCTCTCTTTTGGCCTGGTCTGTCTACTGAGAATGACCCTGCATCCGAGCTTATGGTGCGTTCAATTGGTTTTAAATTTGGACGTGACATCATATCCGAGTCCGAAGGATAACTGAACGCAGACTGAGACAAATTTGGATGTGTCTCAATCTGCAGGTTAAGGCTTTGGAAACACAATTTCAGTTGTGGTGGTGGCGTTTCAGATTCATGAAGCAAAAACCTAGAACATGGGAGACAGACCTCTACTTTGATGCACTTCTGTTTAGCTGTGCATATGAATGAAAGGTTTTTATTCCGCACTCTTCTCTCTCATTTAATGTCTTTCTTTTCTTTTCTTTTTTTTTTCTTTTTTAAATGGTGATTATTTAAGTTCTGATTTGTTTGCACCATGATTTTAATGCATTTCTTATTCTGTAATTCTGTAATTAAAATAAACTCGCGTTGCATTGTGATGCCTTAAAGATAATTAATTCTGAGAAATGTTTTTTTTAAAGATTAAGAACACAGGGTACAGTTCCTAACCTGTGCTCTTACAGTGAATCTTCTAGCGACCTCAACTAAATAAGGACACAAAAGAGAAGAAAACAATATTTACGTGATTAAATAAAACTTCCAATACCTGACATATGTAAAGAGGGTGTATTTTACTTCTATGGGAATATTAACTAATAGGGCATTAACTGTTAACACATGATACATTTTGATCACTATGTTATTCTCACCACCAGACTCATTAACTTTATTCACCAGGCTGTTAGGAGGCTGAACTCTCTCCCCTCTCTAACCTCTCAAAATTCTTCTCCCTAAAAAAGTTTGAACTTTTCTTTCATTTTCTTATTTTTAATTAATTTAGCTTTGATTAAAAGTGAGAATCGTAATTTCACCGATTTGAGGATTTTGAGGCCTCTGTTACCTAAGACGAGACTTAAAACCAGATGGGACTGGGCCTTCTTTGGGACAGGACCTAAACCTGGACCCAACCATAACCCTCAGTTTCATGTCTCGTCTTAACACCCACTTTTATTCTCTGGCTTTTTGTGTGCTCCAATGTGTCTTTTATTTATTTTTTACTTATTTACCTTTCATTTATTTATTGCTGTTCTGTGGTTTTTGCTCTTATATTATTTTACTGAATTTATTGTTTTAAGCCCAGCGTGATTAAATCTGAGCGTTTCTTTTATCATTGGAGTTTTTACTATGTATTTGTGCAGCACTTTGGAAACTGTTTGTGAAATGTAATCTAGAAATAAAGCAGGTTGGATTGGATTTTATCATCTTAAAAATGCTATATTTGTCGAAATCAATGTAATAACATGTTTTATAAGAACTGATGTGCATAATACCCCCTCTTTTTTGTTTTTCTTGACAGGCTTTTTTACTTCCTGTTTCCCCTCTCCAGCGCTGCCCTTTTCTCGCCACCTCTCGGCCTCTCTTATGAGGAAATTGCTCTATAATATCTCAATTTCCAACGCGCCCGGACTGGTCTGACAGATATCCACAGCGAACATAACCGATTCCACCGTGTGTCGCAGTAATGGCCCACACAACAGGAGGTACAGGGCCCCGTGGTGAGCCGTAAGTATGATTTATGAATATGATTTGTACCTCGCAGTATCGCGGTACACATTCGGAGAGTAATTGTACGCGACAGCACCCTGCGTTACACGGCTCCAGGGGCAAGTGGGCTATTGCCGGGTAAATAAACGTGAAATAAAAAGTGAATTGTTGGGAGTAATATTGTTGGATTAGCGCTGGAGTGATGTACGGCGAGCTGAGAGGGACAATCTTCTGGTGGTAGCGGTGACTTTAGGAGAGTGGTTAAATATGAATGAGGAAATCAAATGGCGGTTTACGAAAACATACTTGGAGTGGCATATCTAACCTGCACAAAAAACATTAGAAGATGTTAGTACTTTGCCTGAAATGTTCTACTACAAGACTTTAAAGAAGACGTTGTGTCTGCTATACAGTTATGATCTGACACCCGTGGATCTTTTTGTTATAATTTGCACATTTTAAATAATAATATTGATCTAAAGTGACAAAGTAAAAGGAACAAGTTTGCTGATTTACATGTTAGAAAAGTGTGGTGTCCAGTGAAAAGTCATCACAACAAAAAGCTGTGAAGTTATCAGGACCTCCTAAACTAGCGGATGTTTGTCCTGTGTACAAAAATGACAGGACTTAGTCCTACGCATATCACTGGAGATCAGACAAAACTGAAGAAGTATGAAAATATGTCACTGCTGGAGGCGAAAAGTTGGGTTGATCAGACAATGACAACTTAAATATAGGAGTATAAATATGATATAAACATGCACAAATCATTCTAAATACAACTTTGGGAAGGAAACAACTATAATATGGCTAAAAGTTCTGAAAACTCCATTTTGTAGAATGCTTGTAGAATAGTCTGCTTTCAATTGATCTAGATTAAGGTGTCACCACAAATCCAAATTAGAGAATAATGTAGGTTTTACAACAGGGCCTAAGAGCGGCCTATGACTCTATAGTTTGAGATTATGATTAATGCCACAATCTGGAACATTCCAGGCAATGCAATAACATCACATCAGGCTGATTTGCACCTGAAGGAACTTTAATTTCAAAGAAACTAAAAGATCATTATGAAGTGTATGTACTAGTATATAGACAGTGAACTGTTATTTTCTATCCTCCATCATTAAGTTTATTAGGTTTTTTTGGACAGATGTGAAACCTGCCCCTCTCTATCAAATGTACGTCCTTTCAAGTGACTGTCAGGATGCCTTTTATTACTTATCAGTTTTTTATACAATAGAAACAA
>KN492730.1:0-11466 GCA_000787155.1 Scartelaos histophorus
GTCATGTTGGTGCCTTAATACAACAACATTACGTAATAAAACACCAACATTTTAACGACAGTTAACGTTAGCTAACTAAACATAGTTTGTATTCTCCAGATAATGAAGAGTCCTTCTGCAGAGTGTCTCCACCAGGAGCTCTGCAGTCATCAGATGTGAGGACTTCTGATGCCAGATGTCCCGAAATGATGTCCCGAAATTCCTCTGAAGGGACTTGAGATGGTGCTTGAGTCAGTGAAAGATCTGACATTTTAATACGGCCTCTAATGTGACACATCTTAATTGCATTGCACCATCATAATTGATTATTAAATTTAAATGTTGTGGTAAAAGTATATGTAATATAGTATTACATTTTACTGCTGTATATTTATACATGTACATATTGATATGAGCCTGAGTTAAATAATGTTTTCCATCTCTGTTTCAGAATATACTATGGTTAGTTATAAGATGGACATAAGTGCAAGATAAAGACCCTTAGGAAGTAAATACTGCACTTGTTTTAAACACCGTGGCCTGAAATGATCTGAATTGATATTAGTGTTTGTTTCTTTAAAATGACAGAATTTCCTCTCATGGGCCAAGTTCCAAAAATGTGGAGGAAGACCTTCTAGTAAGTGTAAGATGAGCCTGCCTTTATTAGCTTTATTAACTGAACATGTTTACATTATAATCACACCTGTTGTTTCTTTCAGAACATAAAGTGGTGGAGTTTAAAGACTGACCCTGTGTAAGTGCACAGATCTGTCATTATTACTTATATTGTCCTTCACAAACTCAAACTGTAACTCCTTACAAGAAGATCAGGTGTAATGGGTATTTAACACTCACTGGTGTCATTTTAGACGCTGTGACAAAAGGGAAGACCAGAGCTGGAAACTGACAGACTGGATCTTCACCAGGAGGACATGGAGCTGAAGAGGAGCCAGGCTCACTGCACCTCTGACCTCTGACCTCTGACTGAAGCTAAAGACAGAGACTCTGAAGCTCCCACACTGCCCACTCTAGAAGTACAACCATCAGACTCATTGTACTGTGGGAAACTCAAGTTAAGTTTGAACAATCTGTTATCTGGCCACACTCAGTCTCATCGTAGTAAAAACTGTAAATTGTCATTTTCATATTTAGAATGAAGCATTGGTGAACTACCTCAAAGGGTATATAAGTTCTATAATGTTAATAATTACTCATGTCCTAAGATTTGTAATTAATGATTTAAATAAACATTGTTTACGTTAAAAAAATAAATCTGCTTCTTCTTTTGTGAACTAGTGAGAATTAATATTAGGATATCTCTGATCCAACTTTCAACTGTTGATGTTCATGTTTCCTCTACATCCTAGTTGTGATACCTGTTGTAAAAGGTGTTTTATGCACAGTTTCAATGCAAATGCTGCTTGTGTGTATTTAGATCTGTAGGAAGTGGATCAGTATCAAAGCTGAAGCATATTTAGGCTCCTAATGACATAATAAACAGATCCGCGGCAGATGCCAGATCCTGAAAGCTGATCCAAAACGGGTCCTGGGTGGATCCGCAGTGGATCCGGGCTTATTTTTCCAGATCCGCGGGTAAGGTGCGGCTGAGCGGATCCGGCGCGATGTGCAAGTGGACTCCAAATCTTCGGCTACCTCCATCGCAGATCTGTGGCAAATACTTTTTGCTATCTGGGTAATATTAGTGATGTGATGTTTGTGAAGGATAATATTCTTTTGAAATGTTCCTTAGCATGAATGATTAGAACTGGATCTCTGTTTTGAAATGAACTGAATCTTTTTATTTCTAGTTTTTATGTGTTTTTAATGCTTAACCAACTAAAGAATCTGCACAGAATCAGAGGAGGCAACAAGAGAAATCTATGTGCACTAAATAAACATATTTGGCTTCACAATAACAGTTCATTCATTGTAGTGCTATGTTTTTAGATTCTGCATAATTTCAACACGCGATAAACACACTCCCACTGTCAGTTTGAAACATTTTAAACAAACCTGAGCCTTGGTCATTCCTGTAACTCGTTTGTAGATAAAGATAGTTCTCACATTGACTTCTTTCATATAAATAAATACAAAAAGAGACATTGTTTTGAATGGCTCAAAAACATTCAGATCCATAAAAGAGCCGAAAGTGCCATCACTACATCATGGCATCACTTTTAAAGCATAGGATCCTGCACATAAGCATAGTGGCCACTTAAGCTGTTGGTTTACATACTGATATTTCAACTCGCCGCTATTTAGATATTGATTTTTAATGGTTGGAGTAGCCACATAAACACAATAAACACAATTTTTCAAGTGTCCAACTACTTAAACTTTTTTTAAAAATTATTGGATTTGCTGCACTTTACTATTTTTCAAACATTCCACTTTTCCCACATGAATAATATTAATGTGATGGCCTGTTATACTTTGCGCTCCCATAAATCATAAGATACTTGGACTTTTGATCAGAGAATTCTTCGGCCTCATAGGTTATGAGACAGTGAGAAAATGTCCTAAACTGAGAGTCAAGCATTTTAAAACAGAGAGTGGACCAGCCTTTGGGGAAATAAAACGGCTGCATGGGCCCTTTGTGCGTCATTCATTTCATCATGCAGGCGTCTGTGGAAAACACTATATAGTCTAAATAAATAACCAATTAAGTTCATTGTGCCAGCTCAATGAGACGACACTGTCGCAGCCCAAAATGCACATTTGACTATTGTATTTTTTTTTTGCTCCTATTCAGCAGTTCTTGCGACTTGTTTTCGACATGTTCGCTGAGCAGAACTTTGTATGGCAGCGCTGTCCAACATCTTCGCTCTGATTTGATCATTTTGTCACACACAGCCAAGAAAATAATAAGTTTGTAGGTGAAATAGTCGCTTCCAGCTTGTGGTGGGGCTTTGATATCATCCTGCTATCCCGGGTATGAACCATATCCCGGGATAAAAATACAACCATGAGCTCTTTTTGCATAAGAAACTCGGGAGGTTCCTAACCTAGAACTAACGAGGCATCCCACAATCCACTGCGCAGATCATGCCCAATGTTTCCAAAAGCTATTGCACAAGTTCTACACTGCAGCAGATTCTTAATTAAAATCTTCTGCATCATTAAATTCAACTTTACAACACAGAAACCAGAACCACTACAGAGCCACATCAGCCTGTTCGATAATATCATTCAGCTTTGCGCACATTTGTTTACGTCTTACAGAATAAAACTTGAAACCACAAGGCTTATATAAATTGTAAGCGCTGAAAAAAAGCAGCTCCCTCCTCATGTCAGCTTTTGTCAGACTAAAGGACAGGACCCAGTGGATTATAGGTGTTATTTCTGAGGCATGTGCTGCTGATGGTGAGTCTGTTCTGTGCGAATGTCGAGTTGGAGATGGTTCATGTTGAACTTTTCAGAAATCATACGAGTGCAGATTGTACGTGTGCAGGTTTAGCACAGCAGTCATTTCACTCACTTATGGTCACTTTATTTATGTTGGTGACTTTATCTATGTTGACTACCGTTGGCGTTTCAGCCATTGTCGCGATAATGTTACCAAAGCTGTGCTGCTGCTGTACTGTTGACAATTTGCATAGCAACAGCAGAGAGACGACATTATGGTATAATACTGTACTGTACGTATTACTCTGTGAGGCTCCTGATTACGGTCGACAATCCATCACTTCCAAAGTCATACTAAAACTTTGGACTTTCACAACAGTAATCCATCAAATCTGCAGGCTCATGGGATTGATCATATACCAGACTCGATACGTAAAGGTAACCGTATTCAAAAACTTAAACAATGTGAAACTTTCTGGATTTATAAATTACAGGCAACTAAATATCCTGGGCTCAATGAAGATATGGACTTCTCTGTGTTTTTATAACTGTTTTTATAACTGTTTTTATAACTGATTGTCTATTACAGACTTTTATACTGAGTTGTATGTATTTTTTCTGTTTTGTTTTTGTTTTTTTTGTGTACATTCGAGTGCCTATACATTGTATATATCCTTGACCTCACATGGTTCTAACACTGCCCCCTTGTGGAGTGTCTCAGGTAGTGTCCACAGGTGAGTCTCCACACCTTCTCTTCCAGGTGGAGCCGCCCTGTTGGTGGTTTCTTGTATTTAACACACATGGTTCACTCAGTATTCTGTTTGTCCCCTGAGGAAAGTCATAGGCTGAAACGCGTCGGGACATTTAAAGTTGTCCATTTTGACATGCCGTAAATTAATAAAGGCATTTTATTTTAACCGGTGAGTGCCTTGGATTTTTTGCATCTTTAAACTGTCTTCCCTTCCCCAAAGACACCACTGTGTTTTTTCTACTTTTTTCTACTGTGTATTATCCTCTGGAGGTCCAGGAAGCGCTCCTTTTTGAAACTTTTCATACTAAAACATTTTAACAGATTTTTGAGCACCGTATACCACATAAAATCGAATCGAGGTCAGTAAGCACAACCAGAATAAATACGTAAGGTGCACCAGATTATAAGGCACAAAGACAATTTTGGACAAAATTAAAGGAATCTAAATGTGCCCTATAGTCCCAAAAATGCGGTACCTAAATATCACAATGAAATTTGATTGTAAACACATTAGGCCCCTATTTCTTTTGGCTAAATCAGTGCCATCTAGGTGGCTGCTGGCCAGGCTTGGCTACAGAACAGATAAGAAACTTCACTTGCAATTCCATGGTAGGACGTAAAAGGAAGATATTAAGCTGATAGAAGAGGGCAACGGGGCTGTGGGCAAATGTTTAGACCTAGGAATTCCTGTCTTGCATAGGCTAATTAGGCTAATTATATTTGAAAAAAAAAAAAACCAAAAAAAACAAAAAAAAACTACCTACCTATCAATCAATCGATCTGCTCCATTCAGCACCATGGACAGCATCTTGAATATGCACAGGTGACGAGTTGGAATAGCAATACTAAAAACTGTGGGAAAACCGGCACGTCTAAATAGAGGGTTGTCATGACGAAGGGATGTCGAAATAGGCGATGGACCCTAAACTGCTGAATAAATGTGACCGTATCCTGAAAGAAAATAAAAAAATCAGAGACACACCATGCGTAAAAAAAAAAATATATATATATCTATAAAAGAAAACCAGGCTACATTGTGAAAATTTACAGTCATACTCAGTGGTGGAAGTCAGTCAATGAAAACTATACCATACTTTTTAACATAGGTTTATTTTAAAGCCCCAAAATGTTTTTGTTTCATATGAATCATTTCTTGAGGTTGCTGCATAAACCAAAATTTAAAGAGTAACAAATAAGTTAAACACGGTAAACTTAATCAAAGAAAATGGCGTCTAACAAACACAAAGTCCCATCAGTCAGTAGTGGGTCTGAGCTCCATTCACACTGATGCAGGCTCCATCCTTCGGCACATACAGGTTTCTGACTGTGGGAACAGCCCATACGCCCGGAGATCTCACTGTAGCTCAAGCTCTTCCAGCAGAGCCAACGCCCGCAGACGCTGTTCACGTGATAAACGTGGCACGACCACTTTCACTGGACTAATAATGGGGCCATTTTTGGACCTTTATAAAGGCTCCAAAACCAATCCTCAAATTGTTGGTGTAGCATTGAGTATTACACCATGGGAGTTTGGTTCATATTTGAAAAGAACCCATCCCGTGTGCAATGAACCGTGACAACATGACAACTCAACATTTTCTGAACGACCCAAACACTAAGACATCAACAAATCCACACGGAACATTTAAAACCCCCGAACAAATAGAAATACTCATACATTCCTACCTTAAAGTTTCTATTGACTGTCAGTATATGTATTCTACTGTAGGGGGCCCTCCTCTCCACACTGGACCTGTACACTGGCTTAATGCTTGTGCTTCGTGCTGCGAAAAAGCATCATCTGCTCCACCTGGAAAGTTACACAGAGGACTTTTAATCGTAAATCCCCATAGCTTGAAGGAAGCAGGTATCAATTATTAAAATACAGAAAAATACAGCATATCATTGCTCTTGAAATGATTTTCTTTAGACTGTACCTAAATGTCAGATCACAGCGCATCTACAGAGTGCTCAGACAGCTGCTCCTACGGGGAACACATCTCTAAGCTGTTTGTTTTTCTTTAATTAAATTCATTAGTGAAGGCTTTTGTTGTGACTAAACACTCGCGCTGTTGGCTAAATGAACTGGAGTTAATTTATCTCATGAATAACACGCTTTATGTCCACAGACCAATCGGCTTCAAATAAAAGAATCAATGTTTGAGGCGATTGACATTGTAACTCATTCGTTCCTGGTTCTGGTTCTCTGCTTTCTGATTTTTGTTTTTAAAGGTCTTAGTGCATTATGTGAAACGGCCTCACGTGCGGTTTAAGCCATGTTATAATCCTCAAAAATCATACCTGGAAGTGTTTTATTTCACACCCTTTATTATTAGTCTGTCTACATCCTCAAAGTTCAAAATGCTCATTTCCACCTTCTGATGTTCTGAAGTACTAGTTTAAAGGGACACTCTGGAATTTGGACATAGGGCCTCATTTCCTCGTGAGCCAGAGCGTTGTAGACGTGTGGAGACACTTTTTAAAAATATTCCATCCAGTCCTTGTATTTGCAGAGTTCCTGGTACTAGGCTAGTGCATGTCAAAGGTTTGTTAGCTGCACCCGGGATGAATCTATTATTACGCCCGACTATCAATATGAATGTCTAAGAATAATTTTAGAGGTAAAACCAACCTTGCGTTTGAGGTTTTATGTCTAAGCAGCAGCAGCGAGTTGTACTTCTTGATAGCGGTAGACTGATACCACCGCTGCTGCTGAGAAAATAGTCCCTCAGCATGCGATGATTTTATTAAAATTATTCTATCCTTGGGTGTTTTGTGGAGTGGGTAAGACTGTTTTTAGTGGCAGGCTAACAAAACCCATTGACATGCGCTAGTCTAGCACCAGCGACCTCTGCAAATACAAGGACTGGATTTTTTTTTTAAAAAGTGTCCCCACACGTCTACAACACTCTGACTCATTAGTAAATAAGGGCCTATGTCGAAAATTCCAGATACTACCTTTTAACTTTAGTTTAGTTTAGATTGGCATTTCCAGGGCTGAAATCATCCACTTGATTCTAATGAAGGCAGATTGGCAGCCTCACTTTTTTCAGTCTGCCCCAGTACAGCTGTGGCTATAACAGTTTTTTTTTCCATCACCTCGTGTGGACAGAATGAGTAATGACACCAGTGTCGTGCTTTGAGTGCATTACAAGTGCAGGCATCATTATTATTAATGGCAGAGGGGAAGAAACGGTTCTTGCGGTGACAGATGAATGAATGAACTGTAGCCTCCCGCCCGAGGGGAGAAGCTCAAAGAGTTTGTGCGACGGTGAGACGGGTCAGCTGGGATCCGACCTGATCACCTCCTCAGCAGAGCGGATCTTGCCTTCACTGCCCCGGGGGCTGTTTAGCTGAACTGTGGCAGTCAAACTACGCCAATGGCCTTTCTGGTCACCGTTACACACAACTTTTATGAGAAATATAGATGTAATTTTCTATTTCCAGACCACAGACTGTATAGAGAGGAAGTGAACATTGAGGTTCTTCTGGCTCCAATTCTCTTAACACGGAAAAATGATGACGCTTCTCTCCGTAACTGCTGTGATTTTGGTCTTAAAATGTTTGTATTAACCCTCTCTACATTGTCCAAGTTTTTTTCATTTAGCTGTTTTGCCCGTAAATAAATTCCTATTCCTATTCCAAGCTTGGAGCCGCTGTAGGTGACGTCAGACTCCCTTTGTCCCCCTCATTACCCAGTCTAAGCTCTGGACACAGCAGCCGTGTGGGTCAAACTAACCTTTAGCTGTGCGTGTGATATATTTTTCTTGTTTTATTTGTTTCATAATAGTTTCCACGGCTCTGAAAGGCAGTACGATGTGAAGTGGACCTGGGACATGTCTCCGGGGACAGCTTTCAAACGGATATAAACACTCTTTACCTCCCCTCACTCTTCTTCTGTCACTTGTGCGTTTGTATTTCAGTTGATTGATTGAGTGTCCCTGTGTTGTTTTGGATTTGTGCGTAAATGCTGAGTAAATTTCATTTTTCACTTAACCTCTGTCCAAAGCCGTGTTGCACTTGATTGTTGCGTAACCCTGTTTTAATATCGTCATCAAAAACACGCCTGAAGAAGAGAGTTTAGTTCAGTCGTGCATGTTTAAATAATCTAGTGATCTCTCCAAGGCCCTGTTGGAATTCTACTCTTGCTCCCACGTGACAGTTTTCTATAAATATACTGCAAAGGTCAGTTTATCTCTTATATATTAACATCCATGGAATTTAATCGTGAGATTACGCTTTTATTTTGGTGACTGTAAAGTAAGGAGGTGGATGTTTGTTGGGTGGGAACACTCTTGATCAGCTTGAATGGGTTTCAGACTTGAACATATTCCAGGTGATGGTTACGACTGTGTGTGTGTGTGTGTGTGTGTGTGTGTGTGTGTGTGTGTGTATGTGTGTGTGTGTGTGTGTGGTCTGGAATAAGCAGACGAAACAAGAAATGTCATGAGAGTTTATAAAGGAACAGGAAACACACACCAACATTCTTGTAGAAGTGCAGGGAAGAGCAATCAAAAGTGAAAAAATGCAATCCACACTCAGATGGCTGATGAGGTTTTTTTTTTTAATTTTCAATAACGTTACGGCAAAAATCTTTCATCAGATAATTTTTCTTGATTTGGACCACAATACATTTACATGAGAGCTTTAAATCCAATTAAAAATAATTTAATTTGGAATAAAAATAAATTCCGCTTTAAAAAGACCATGTAAACACTTTATTCCTAATGGTTATTCAGAATTATACTTATTCGGAATTAAACTTTATTTCGATTTAAATGGGTAGTTTATCCCAATGTTAATTTATTCCGTGATCATGTAAATGCTCATGTAATAATTCTGGTTGTTCATGTTCGTTGGGTCGTTCGCGATGACGCTCTGCAAAAAGGCGCCCGGATCAAACTTTGGTCTTGAGCTGAAAATGTTTTCAAATAAGTCGCTGTAAGAACTACAGATAATTAAAAGAGCAGAGGCAAAAAACGGCAAGAAAAAGTTAAACTCCGGTAGCAGCTGATTGTGTGTTTTCTTCTGTTGACGTAAATACGTTCGTGTCCCTGTCCAAACAGAACCTTCCCAAAGGAATAAAGCCTATTTAATGTGTTTTCCATGTAAACCTCAATTCAGAATTATTATTTCCATGTAAACTCAAAGGAGAATAATTTAAATCCAATCTATTTAATTTGGAATCCTTTAAATAAGAATTAAAAACGTCATGTAAATGTGGGGATTGTGGTCCAAAGCAAGAAAAATGATCTGATAAAGGCTTTTTTGCCGAAATGTTAATGAAAAATTTAAAAAAGCTTTAGCACGAGTGGTTATTCTAACTTAAGTACACAGATTAATAATATTAAAGTGGAAAAAAAATACAATAAAGGCAAAATAATAGTTGCTTAATGTATAAACTATGAGCGTACAAGAGGTGCTCCGCGACGTCCACCAGAGTATAATACGCAAGGGCCGCAGGCTAAAGCCCAAACATGATGCAGGAATATGAGTAATTACAAATAAAGGCTAATTATCAAATAATATAGGACATGTATATAGAGGGAATAGGCAATGAACATAGGTATCTGAATGTAAATGACGCTAAACACAGTGAAGAATAAGTCCAACCGTCCGACAAAGGACAAGGCGAAAGTTCACATAGAACAGAAACACGATTGTAGCAAAATATATTCTCAAAAACACACTCAAAATGGTAATAATACAGATTAAACTGCAAGTAAAGAGCAACAGTAAACAGTAAATAATGTAATCTCTACTTAATGAACGTTAAAATATGGATATGGATGGATTTTTCTTGTCCAGCTCTTACGTTGGTTCTATGGCACAGCACAGAAAGTGGGAGAAAAGTCTTGCGTATGGTTTTACTTGCAAAATGTCTAAAATCCTAATAAATCTCACGTTTTGCAAGTTACACAGTGTGCAGGACAATTCTCTGTGTTCTTGGGCAGCTCCCTCTTCTCTTACGCAGCTGTTTCAGGGAATTGATGTGCGAAGTTCTCATTCTTTAATATCGACGGCATGGAAAATGAAACCATCTGTTCTGGCCTTCTCAGTTCGACTGGATGCTACATGACGCGTGTCCAAGTGCAAAGTCATCAGTTAAAAAGGTTCAAATTTCATAATAATTCCCCACATACCTGTAGAACCTCTGACCTCCATGGAACCAAATCATTATTTTCAAAAATCATGGGTTATTCTGCATGTTTTTGTGCGTTAAAATGTTCATGTGGTGCGACCGTCCGCCCTTAACTGATGATTTTTAAACTTCTTTAAAATGACTCTAAATTTAATCACATTTGTTTTCTTAATTTTTTGGCATATTTTCTTAAGTATTTTTTGTCCCACATGATATGAATAACATGAATAGATATTTCCTCCATAATATTCAAATATCCCAAATATCATATGGTATAATACAAATATTGTCCGAGCGTGTCCATTTTTTCAAATTTCATGTTTTCATGTTTTCAAATCTCAAAATCATGTTCATATGATTCAGAACTTAGATTAACATCCCAACCATCTTTTAGAAAATAAAACAATTTTAAGATTATTCTCGGTTGCACCACATGACATTTTTTAAGGCCGTAGCCAATACATGTACATAAAAAAAACCAAACACAAAAAATGCTTAATGAAAATGTCAAACATAGATTTACGCACCTGATATAGTAATATTTGAAAAAGTTCAATAGAAACTACATTTTAAAATTTGCCTGTTGAAAATCCTTATACGTCATTGACCCATATACAACAACATGATACAAACAATAGTAGTAGTAGTAGTAGTAGTATCAGCTGTAGATAGACTAATAATAAAGAGTCACTCAAACGTGTGAACTGTAACTTAAAGTTTACAAGAATCACTTTGGCACAGTCATTTTCTAGATCACTTTTCTGAATTTCTTTCCAGACTTTCCTCTCTCAGACGAGACGTTCACAGAGGCGGATCCATTTTCAATCTGAGCCCACGACAGGCGCTTGTGTCGGTCAGAACTCGGTTCAAACTAACCTTTAGCAGAAAATGTGACATATTTTCCTCATTATACTTGTTTCGTAACAGTCTCCACAGCTCTATAAACCAACTGACAGACAATATTATGATCCAAACAGACCTGAGACACGTCACGGCAGACATCTCTGAGACAGCTGTAAACAGTCTGCCTGCCCTCACTCTTCATCTGTCATTTGTATTTTTTTGTTTTCGGACCTGGATCGACTCTGACAGGCTGGTTATTAAAGCTCCAAACTCACATCGGGGCATAAACGAGACCTGGCAGACCCCAACGCATCGCCAATACAAATGCTCACCTCACTGCATTCCAGTCGCTTGCAGCATCACAAGCTAATTTCACACAGATTGTGGGAGGTTTTTGTATAGGGAA
>KN492733.1:643-11057 GCA_000787155.1 Scartelaos histophorus
ATATTATAATAGTAATAGTCGTCTGTCCTTTGAAACTCTTTTTGGCCAGCCAGCTTAACGTAACAAACATCAGGCCAGATCTCGGCCTGTTTCTTCTTCAGGATCTTCACAGCCATAGTCTGCTTACTGTCCACGGCCTGGTACACTGAAAAAATGGTCTGAGAGGGAATGCTGAAATTGCAAACACACATTTGACAACAATAACATGACTTTTTAACAATTCTCTGTCCAGCATGTTTAAATCTTACACAGGGCGCTTGATTGTGGCCAATGTTAGACCAGTGCATTTTAATTACGCTGAGGAAACATGACTTTGTTCTAATCTCTGGTGACGTTCCTCCCTCGAGAATTCCCCTCCCAAAACTTTTGGAGGGAAAATTCAAATGTATCATGACATAGGACAGTTATAGGAGCAGAGGACTATGAGAGCTGATCAGGAGGTAAGACTCAAAGTGAGGTTATCAGTTCAGATAAATAAAACTAAAAATCTCTTTTTCAGAAAAAAGGAAGATGTTTGAGAACCAACAAAACACAGACCACAGATGAAGAAAGTAAACCAACTAAAGTGATTTCAAAAGAATTATATTTTTTCCAAATATACTTCCTAGTAAACATTTATCATGTGTTTCTACAGGGTGATGTGACAGGAGGAGGACTTTATACCAGATGCCCTAACTGCTTTCTTTGAGGAAGAAAAGCAGCACAAGGTGAGTATTGTTTCTGCATGTACAATTCTAATGTTCACATGATTCTGTTCTGGTCCATTATCGTATACAAGAGTAACAGGTGTTCAACATGTACATGCAAAATATATAATGATTGTTGTTGTTTGTTGTGTTTTAAAATATATAATTAGGGCCTGTGAACTGAACTTGACCCTCTGAAATGGGGCGTAGGAGGGAGGCTGTCCTCACCTGAAGATGAGCATTGGCTGAGAGGTAAGAATGGTAAAGTATCATTCCCTGAGAGCAAAGTTTTCAGGTGTCGAAATGGGGGAACAGCAAACAGTCACACACTAAGTCACACTGCCTTAGTGCCTTTTGGTCTGATGAAATATCTCTGGTTTTTAGACTTTGGTTTCCATGGTAACTAAAAGTGTCACCAAAAATCCAATGGGACAAAAATAGCTCTTAATTGAAAAATATTATGAAGTGAGTCACATGAACTGAAGGTACCCCATTGTGCTATAATAGGTCGATCTTTTATCAGAAAAAGGTTGTGACAATCACAAGAGTTACAGCAGCCACCAGCACATACACTACACATAGTGTCTCCACTGTAATGGGCCAGTCCTTCTACAACTGTGAGTGCACAAACCACATGTGAGGGAACCTTTACCCAGTAAAGTGACACACTGCACCTTTAATACAGTATGCAACTTTCTCCTGCATGATTCCCAAGAAATACAATCATTCTTCATAACATTCTCCATGGAGATAGATGCATTTTATCCTGTACTGTGAAAGATTATATAACCAAAAGAAACAGCATTTCCAAAGAAACAAGCAGGAGGAGGCTCAGTCAAAAAGACAGGTTTGTGGAGATGCAAACCCACTCAGAGTAGAGACATAGGTTCTGTGTCTTTAACAAATTACACATGTGTGTCCCATCTTTGACAACAGTTACCATCAATAATGAATAAGTTTAATAAGTTTTATACCAATGCACTTCTGATCAAACTTAAATGTGTTGATCACAAATTGTTGTCTTCATAAGTTGTTGAATTAAAAAGCTTGCCTGTAAACAGGCTTGAGTAGAAAACTCTTGCAATATTTCAAACCAATACTGAAGCTCATTGGAGACTGGCCACCCGTCATAATAGATGCATCTGTGTGAACAATACTTAACAATAAATGGGGGCAGACTGCATGATTCACAGGTTCGCTGTTAGCACATTATTGCCTGATTACTTCTCCATTATTTTCCAGTATCTTGCAGGTTTTGCACACTTAAATGAGGAGGAATCCAAGGTTAATTGTGTGGGAAACAGGGGGGCACCTTAATGTTAATGAGTGTCTCTGAAACTGTCGTAATTGTCATGTGCACTGCAGTGTATTGAAATCACCTGAAATCTATACAAAGAGCCTTTTGTAGAAATGGCTTAAGAAAAGAGAATAGGGCTTCATACTATTCAGAACAAAGAGTCATTTCAAGTGGCTACAGTATTAGAAGAATTTATGGCACATTTAAATTATGCAAAATAGAGTTCACAGGTAAATGTATCGGCACGCTATTCATAAGCTCATTAGCACTTACATTCTATTTGTGGGCAACTCTAATTAATATACTGTGTACTTGCAAAGGAGTGGAGGCACGTGACAGTGGTTAACATTATATCTCTGAGTATGGGGTGCAGGTCCTTGTCCTCATGTAGGCAAGACCAATCTGAAAGTCTTGGATTGTCATATTATTGGGAATTTAAGACAAGAGCAAATTTTTAAATATATCCTCTTTTACACTTTTTCTCTTGGAAGTCTCATCTTTTGGACTGACTCACTTTTGTTCACATAACATTTTTTTTAAAGCCTCAATGCCCATACAGAGCATTGGAAAAAGACATTTACAACTGTACTATTATCAATGAACATTCTACAGAATAATTGTTTCTTTCCATCAAGTTATATTTTGACTCTAAATGAAATCCATCTTTAGTGGTTTCATGAGCAGCTGTGATCTGACAGAGAGACACCAATGCAGATTTTTCTTTCTCTTCAGATCCAATTTAAGTTCTGTCACAAACCTATGAGATGAAATCAGCTTTCATTTTGGAGACACATTGGTATACTGATAACCAATCATTCACATTCTTTTTTTCTTGTTTTATGCAAATGCAGCTTTTTATTGCAAAGGAAAATACACCACAGCACATATTTTCGCTTTTCTCAGTGTACCTCATGTAGTATTTTTTTCTTTTCATTGAAGAGTTTGTAAAATTAAATCCTAGCTGGATAAATCCTTCAGATGTTCATAAAAATGTACTCCACATTTCTGGGGTATATTCAACAAAATATGTCATAAAATATGTTAGACACTTCAGGAAAAAAAAATCACATATTTATTTTTTATTTTATCAATTAAATGATTAGTTTGTTTTAGTTTTCTGGTTGTTACTTATAATGCTGCATTTAATTTTACTTCATGTTACTGAAATAAAAAAAAATACAACTTTATTTAATATTCTAAACAACACTAAACAATACTTAAAGTGCATGTGCTGAAGGTACATGAGTTAAAGTGTGTTGACGTCCTATATGGTAAAGTGTGAGTGCTAAGTGGCCTATTAGAACTAAAGTGACGTGTGCCAATCCTGAAGTGAAACCCCACATTGCACTACCATCCCGACCATATATTGCACTTACTTTCAAGACCTTAGCTATTGTCCTACAACATTCATATAAAAATCACATAAAAAGTACAAGCCTAAAGAATAAAGAATCTAAAGAGTATGTGGTATTACAGAGTTCACACACAAGATTCGTTCTGACATAAAAAGAGGAAGGGAAATGTGATATTTATCCTGTCTAATGCTGCTGTACATTACTGTACACATTATGATATACTGAGAAAGCCATTATTTATTACCTTGCTTTATTGCATGTTACAACTTTCCTGTTGTTCTTGAACTGTGTATTGCAATACTGGAATTTCCCCACTGTGGGACTAATAAAGGCATATCTTATCTTATCTGAAAATTGTCCAACTTTATGTAATGTTCTATACATTTAAAAATAAATAGCAAATTGACTTACTGACTAACAATTCTTAAAGTGCGTGTGCTAAATGAGAGAGTTAAAGTGCGTTGACGTCTTATATGGTAAAGTGCGTGTGCTAAGTGCCCTATTAGGGCTAAAGTGACGTGTGCCATCGTAAGACATAACATTGTACTAACAGCCCGGCCATATACTGCATTTACTTTCAAAACCTCAGCTATTGTCCTACAACATTCATATAAAATCACACCAAGAGTACGAGCCTAAATAAAGAATGTAAAGAATAAAGACACTAAAGAATAAAAGAATCTAAACAATAAAAGAAATAAAAGAGCAAGAATTCAGCGGCAGTGGGAATCTGTTATACAGGGAACAATATACATTACTCCGAGAAAGAAGTTACCAACCACCCCCGGTATGCAATGGAAAAGCATTTACCAGTGATTCAGGGGAGGAGCGCCCTATGAGGGGCTTGTGGTGCGTCAGGAGCGGCCGCCGTCACCAACTCCACACAGCACCTGAAATCCAGTTCGCACAAACACATTAGGGCAGGTTTAACACAACAGATATTGACACAGCTCCACTACTTCCATGCGCCACGTACTACCCGAGCCGAAATCCTCGATCACTTTCCTATGGTGTGCGCACTTATTTTTACTCTGCAATCAGTGACGCTTTGAGGTGCATTCACGGACACACAAAATGTACATTCTGACCCGGTTACACCATTTTCCCCTGATTCAGATTATGTATGACATATCAACTATGACATATCACATATAACATAACATGGACCTCAAAGCTTTGTTCACAATTTTAGTATATTCCATTCTTAGAAGATACATGAATAATACAAGTTGTAATGATAGGACAATGTTTTTTATCAATGTGATGCTCGACTGTAGCTTCATTGCAGTACCAGGTTCAGAGCAGAGGAACATGCACTGGTCTGATGTGCATATAGAAGAGCTCAGGTGGGCAGGATCCACAAATATGTTAACACGAGTCAATTAAGAGTGCCTCCCACCTGTGATGGAGAGCAAATTCATTTTTATTTAACAACACACGAAATGAAAGTTCATTGGGCAATATTGTTGTGAGGAGCAGCCAGATGGGACAAGATTCAAAAATAGTAACATCCGCGGCAAAACAGGCACGCGCTGAGCAAATGAGTCCATCAGCCCATGACAGCTTCACAGGACATAGGAAATTGGATCGCCCACTGATGATAGACTAAATTGGGTAGATTGCTTTTGTTTAACCTTTATTTAACCTTTACTTAAGTAAACAGGCCCATTAAAAGATAAATATTCCATGATTTTCACAACACTGAACAGCATTTATAATTCACTGTGTTTTAATGAGTGTAATTTAAAAGTAAATTGACATCTTAACTGGATGTGAGATTTAATGACAGTGACTTAGTAGGAGTGTTTATGCATATTCCAGTTTTAGTTAAAGTCTGGTTGGGTTTACTGATTTGTTTGGACTCAAAAACCTATAATAAAATAATACACAAGGGAAGCAAATGAGGGCCACATACTGAAAATATGAATATTCAAAGACAAGGATAGATTTATTTAACAGAGTTTGACAGACCCATGTACCTTTCATAAGGCATCTAATATTAATTTTAGATCTATACTTGTCTGTAATATCATGATATTGACAGATATTAAACTGTATTGTTAGAATTACTTACTGGTTCTTGGTAATTAAGTCTTCATACTCATAACGAGACTAGGACTAATTATTACCCATAACGTCAAATGACAGAGGCCCCCTGTTACATGACTAATTGCATGTAATAGTAAAAGATTAAGTAATTAACAAGTTTGTTTATAAAAATGAAAATATTAAAACATCCTTGTACACATCCTTGACTGTTTGGTCTTGCGCTGATTCTGCCTGAACATGTCCCACTCTAATGTAACCTCTTGTACTGTAGCTCTACTTTGTAACTGGGCCCCTGAGGCAAATTTAACAGTAGCTGTAAAATTGTGAAGGTTTTTAGCAGAGATTGACCTTGAAACTAAATAATTGATTACAGACAAAAAAAAGTATGGAGTATTAAAAAAAATGGTCCCAAGGCAATGAAATGAAAATGAATTTGTTCAGAACTAGCATCTCTTCAAATTACAAATGCAGGTTTTTCCTTTTTGCATCACCTCGTGTCATGTGCATGTGTTTTTTTCATTGTCAGTTGATTGTGCCATAGATATAATGAGGTCATATTGCCCAGAGGTGCATTGTCTCTTCTCGTATTCCCGCTGAGAACAAACAGCGGCAATTAGTAAAGCAAAACCCTGTTACACGTGTACTTTAGGGTTAAATTTGGAACAATGCATGCTCTTATAGGTCATGATGATGTTGTTTGCTTCCCGCTGTGAATGTAATTGAGTTAGGCTTGAATTGGTAATGTGCGTAGAAATGAAATAGATTCTTTATGTTCATGGAGAGAGGAGGTATATAGATAGATTCAATACTCTGACCTAAATGCTTTTTTGTACCGTATTTCACTCGCCGCAGGAATCAGACGCACATCTGATGTAACCCCGACAAAAGCTCAAATACTGTTTAAAGCAGCAGAGAAATGACAACACCAAATATGTAACAAAACAACCTACTCAAAAGGAAGCAACGCAGCTGAGGGAACCATAAGAATATTTTAAAATGAGAATAGAACATAGAATAGTGACCAATTGTGGTTCAGGGATTTAGTGAACAAGGCATATCCCTATTTTTACATTTTGTGAATACAAGTTTGCATTTCACAATAGATGCTGTAGATTACCAGTGATTTTATACAGGCACCATTTTGGAAACCTGCATATATGATCTGGAGTAGAAACCTTTATGAGAATACAAGGTTGTGGGTAGGTGGACATTTTTCAAGTACTGATGTTTCAAAATGTTCCATAATGACATGATTACAAGCTGCCTACAAACTGCACTTTCTCTTCTGTTTGTTCTGTTATTACGTCAAGTTTTATCAGAATGTAAAAGCATAAATATCATGTGTCATTGCACATTCTGAGCAAAGTGAAAAGTTGATGAATATACCATGTGTTTTAGTATTTCCACAGAATCACCCCAAATGTGAAAGAAACAACTATTTTGAGTTTAAAAACTTGCTTGCTTCTTATGTGAATAAAACATTGCAGCTTTTATCGTCCATTTCAGCCCCTCACGGCATTATTTAGACGAGGGTTTTACTTAGTTATGTTTACCTGAGTAACTTTTTGATTAGGTTTTACTCCTGAGAATTGCTTTCAGACACCACACTTTTACTCTTACTTGATAGTACTTGGTAATATTTTGTTACCAGTAACAGTAGTGCAAAATGTTTTGGTGCAGTTTTGCTTAGTCTATCCATCCTTTGTGTCATTAGGCAAGACACTTTGCTCTTAAAGATGTATTCTGTAACTTTTCTGGTGGAGGTTATGTCAAAAGCTTTTCTATGTGGAGATGTTATTGCTTTGTTTTGGATGTTTCACAGTATTTTCTCCTTTCTCTCTTCATGGAGACCGAATGAGACCACGTTACAGGTCAGATTTACGGAGAGGCAACCCCACTCACAGTGAAAATGTTTGTTTTTAGGTATTTGCGAGCTATAAACCCACCTGTAATTTAATAACTGTAATGTATCCAATCCAATCCAATCCACTTTATTTATATAGCACATTTCATAAACAACAGTTTCCAAAGTGCTGCACAAATGCATACTAAAAGCAACAATAATAATATAATAAAATAAATACTCATTAAACACAGATTAAAACATATTAGTCCTGAAACAATAAACCAGTAAAATGTAGAGCTGAGCTTAATGTCATACTGTGAAACATTCCAGGAAGAGCAACCACAAAGTTACACAGGGCACCTTTAAATTCCCAGGAGTAAGTTGTTGGATCCCCAGCTAATGTTCTGAGATGGTGCAGTCCAGAGACATGTACTCCGGAGGTGCAGAGCCATGCCCCACATGCTCACATGAGAAACAGAAGGCAAACACATGATTACAATCACAGGTTTAATAACACTGTGGATATGGGCAGTTTCTCATCACTTCTCCGAGCTGTTCCCATCTAACGCAGCTCCTCGGCTCCGGGCTTGATTAGGATCGGCGGGCGACGGCCAGCGGAGGCGCAGAGACATCATTTCTCTTTAAGTGCATCCAAAGCTGCAATGACTCACTACTGTTGTGCGATGTGCGTGCAAACAGAGAAAGCTGTGGAGATTGATGGTTGTTATGGTGCTGGCTGGTGGTAATAGCAGGCTATCTCAAGGCCTGTCCACACTCCATTCAAACAGATCCCTCCCTCAGGCCTGCAGATAAAAAGCCCATCATGGACAGAGGTGAGGAGTGATAGAAACAAAGCAGTGTCATCTCAAGGCTGTTGTCGTCTACACCAGAGACCTTTGTCACACACTTAAGGGACTTCTTCAGCATTGTTCCAAGCGTAAAGCGAGAGTCCGTCACGTCTTGCATGGTTCAATTGATTTTTATAATAGTCCTTATATCACTTCTCCAGCACTCATGCTCGCATAATTAATGTGCGTAATTAAGATTTCCATTACAAGCAAGCAGCTGTTGTTAGCTTCATGCTGATAATGGACTTAGATCAGACTAAGATAAATTTGCTTTGTTGATTAGGTTAGCAATGGCTCAGCTGCTTTGCATTAACTTTGAGTCAAGCTTTTTATGACATGTAAGTGATATATCAGAGTTTGTAATCATCATATAGTGCTCATAACGACAGCTTTGATCGCTTTAAAGGAAAAATAATATAATAATACATTATATTTCTACTTTTCTAAACACACAGAGATGCTTTAATCATGTCTGGAAGATGGACAATGATTCTAGGTCACAGAAGTTAAGCTGTACTTGACTGTTCTTGAAACTGAAAATATAGTCACCGTGTTTTGTGCATGTTCAGCTCTAGGCAGAGGTCAATTCTTTAACAGATCTGGTTAATTAGTCAAATCATTTATCAGAGCAGAGGGAAATATGCAATGAAATATACACCTTCAAGTGCATTGCTGTCAATAGGGACATTTATATTTTTGTATTTTAATTTTTAGTGGCTGTATTGTTAACATGGTGCTGCAACCAAGCCTGCATAAAATTATACAAATTGTACTAATCCACAAAGGAAATTATTAGCCCACATTAAAAGCCCACATATCACGAGCAAAAATATAAAATGGTAATAATAAATTCAAAGTAAGTAGTAAAAATAACAAGATACTGGTGTCAAATAAGGCATAATTATATAAATGTATATATACAAGTAAAAAAATATAGAGATATAGTAATACAATTATATATTTCAGGTACACGAGATCATAAAGGATGAAATAATTGATATGATATAGGGTTATATACTGCATAAAGTTTGTGGTTTGGAGTATGGTATGAATGTAAACTAGTATCTGTTGTGTCTTGTGTGTTTTTTCTAGCCAAAACTGATTAACTATGACTGCTATTTCTTTTTTTTTTTTGGTTTCATATCCTGTCCGTAACAAGCCATCACATTACCGATACCAAATAATTGCCAGTCCAGTTTTGTGCCACCAAAAATGGAGCTGTCAAGTCTGTGCAATCTGGCATCCGAATGTGAGCAGCAGATCCACAGTGGATTACGGTGGCTTAAACAGCACTCCAAATTTCACCAGTTCCTCTAATCATCGCTACTTCAGTTATCCTGCCCAAAGACAAAACCCAACAGTGCTCTCCCATGGTGGAATCTGTCACAGCATATGCAGAGAAAAAAGAGGGAAGATGGCGAACTGGATTTGGTTTACTTTTACAAATAGCCTATACACTACAACTACCAGGCAAGAATTTGTACTTACTGTGTATTTTGTTCTTTGTGTTTACGAATGTATGAAGTAAGATGTATGGAATTAGGTAGCAAAGAAAAAAGTATATTAGAAAGTAGTAAATATCTATATAAAGGATTGATTGAATGAGAGAGTCCAAACTTTTGACTGCTAGTGTATATTTCTTTGTGCCTTTTGCATTATCCTTCTTGAAATATTAATAACATGATATAATTAGTATATTGATTCGCTGCAAATTTTAGACAAGATGCCAACCACTGTATAGCAATCAACGCAAATAGTTTAGCGTTAAAAATGTGTTTTAATGGCTCTCCCGTTCGCCTGTCAGCAGCTCACTGCGCATTTCACATCAGAATGAATGGGCCCAGACATAATTGCCTCTAAAGGAACAAATGAGATTTATTTATGTACATTCAGCACTATTGCACAAGATCTGACTTCAAAAACACTTCAGTCATATACCTTTGTCAAAAAGTGAGAGTTTCCCGCCCACAGAGGCAGCAAAGTGGTGTTTAGCTGTCGATAGCTGTCAGTGAGTCTGTGGCAGGGCTTTAGGCGGAGCGAATGCAAAGGGAAATATAAAAGTGGACTTGTGGGGCCTATAATAATATGTTTGTTGTAACTGTCGGTGGCTCCAGAAAACACTGCGCTGGAGTGAGATGCTTCACGTGAAAGTGACACTCCAATGAGTTGCCAAACTATGTGCAATTACTATTATACACACCTCGAGGGGACATGGGGAGTCATAAAGCACATCGCTGATAAAACACACTGCCACAATTCATGTTTTATTCTTTCAAAAATCTTTAAAAAAGCCTGATTGTGAAAGGTTCTAATCCAATCCAATCCACTTTATT
>JACN01141993.1:0-14506 GCA_000787155.1 Scartelaos histophorus
CCTCCTCCTCCTCCCACGCTTACGACACCGGCTATTTTTAGCACACCAACGAAAATCAGCCTTTCAGCATGGATGAACCTGTGGGCTAAACATAGAGCAGTCATCACAGTCTGCCCAGCGGTTCACATGCACATTTTTTTCACCAGTGTATTTTGGTATCAATGGGGCACGTTGTAGCCTAAATGTTGTTTAAGCATGAATTAACCAAGAAAACCTGTGTTCTGGCTGATTTTGAAAATAGGCAAAGAAGCCAATAATCCTACGCTGAAAATTTGTAAAGAGAATGATTGAATGGAATGATGGACAGTGCAGCGTGTGAGAGGATGCAGGCCGTTTTTTGGTTAATTATATCTTATATCTGAAAGGTGAATTGTGTATTTTTTGTCGTTTTGGTGTACCAGTTGGTTAGTAGCTTTTTAGTGGGTATGTTTTAAGGTGTTTTCAAGCAATAAAAACATATATATACAAGAGTAAAAGCTATAAAGACATATTTAATGCCAAATCTTCATAGGAAAGGAAGTAGACCCTTTAGAGATTCGGGATATGCACCTCACAGCATGATACATATTGCAATATTTTGTGGAGTCTAACATATACGCTACTTTTTCCTTTTAAAATGCCTTGACAAGACTTAACCCATAGAACTAAGATTTAAAAGTGCTTAGAACAGTCATTTCTGCACTGAAACTAAGCAAAGGATCATGGTCTATGTAGTTCTTTCTGCTTTTTTTCTCTATTTTCACTATTAATTTAAGCAAAGAGAATAATTTGATATATTGTAATGGCCTCATGTTTTCGTATTCTTTTGGCTTCTTTGTTCTTTTGGTTAAAAAATGTGTAATTTATATATTAAAAACGTGAGTTAAATATAGATTTTATGACCTCATCTGCATTTTATTCCCATAGCGTTGGGTTCATTGTGTGTTGATTCACCTCCACTGTGCCTACAGAGACCTGGACTGCCTGGGCGTGAAGAACAGGGCGGCGGTGGTGCTGCCGGTGGAAGAGGTGCTCCAGACCTTGAACGACCTCATCGCATATTTTCAGCTCCCAGACGCCGAGCTGGAGCACGAAGAGAGGCAGATCAAGCTCCGCTCGCTCAAGAACCGCCAGAACCTATTCAAGCAGGAAGTGAGTCTCCCCCTCAAATTCTTCCACTTCCAAATATAAAGAAGATGTTATATTGGAAAAGGAGGATCTCATGTGAACAGCGGCTTGAAGAATTTTTTAAGCCAAAGCAATTCAGTTCACGTTATTTATATAGCACATTTCAGAAATAGAATCAGTTTACAAGGTACAGTTTACAAATACAGTTATAAAATCTTGCTATTGGAGTCACTATTAATGCTTCAAGGTTTCTGCATTAAAAAGAAACGTTTATTTTTAAGCTTTTCGCCATTTCTTCATATTGTGTGCAACTGTGACCAGCTGGCAGCATGTGTAGTACTCACTGTGAACTTTGCGCTCGTCATGTTATGTTCCATTTTAATACAGAGAAAACACAGTAGTCTATACAGCAGATGACAACTTTAAAAGTGAAAATGCGCCGCGCGACTCCGACTCTGTTCCAGTTAGCGGCTGCTTGATGGACTAAAAGCTGAGGGGGAGTTTTTCAAAGACAAAGTGCAATATTGGAAGCATGGAACACTGGTTGCAGTTTCAATGCCATCTTGTATTCCTGTCATTGTTTTTAAAAGAGTCAGCACTTATGGCAATATAAGTTTTCTCACTGCAGATGAGAAGTGCACTGAAGCTTTCTGCTAAGCTCCTGGACCTTAAATTGCCTTCATCAATTCATCAACTTTAGACTTTTGAATTCCAGCTGCACAGTGAAAATGCATCCATATTGTCAGTATAACCTTATTTGTACTCCGTAAAGGCTCTATATTATGCAGTTTTCAGATCAATGTTATAATGATCTGATTCAAACACAAAACCTGCATATCGACACCTTCCTAAAATAATCGCGTTTGTCATTTTTTCAGGTTTTACAGCAAACACAAAAAACTCCCCCCAAAATTGAAATTATGGCATAAATTATGGCAAAGTAAACTTAGGCAAAAAGTGACTTATTTTAGGAAGGTGACGATATTTAGGCTGAGTTCTTCTCTCAAACAGAAAAGTCTCGTCTTAAGTCTCGTCTTAAGACTCACTTTTATTCTCTGGCTTTTAACACCGCATGAGTTGTGTGGTCCTCTGTGTCTTTTATTATTATTTTTTTTTAATGTATTTTATGTATTTTTATTTATGTATTGTTATCTTATGGCTTTGCTCTTATTTGATTTTACTGGTTTATTTTTTTAGGACTAATATGTTTTAATCTGCGTTTAATGAGTATTTATTTTATTATTATATTATTATTGTTGCTTTTAGTCTGTATTTGTGCAGCACTTTGGAAACTCTTGTTAATGAAATGTGCTATAGAAATAAAGTGGATTGGATTGGATTGAAAACACTCTGAAATACAGGAAGTGCTCCAGTGTGTTTTTAAACTCCATACACCTTCACTAGAATCATTAGCATGATTTCAGCTCAGGAATTGAACAAAAGATAAAAAGTAGGTGGGACAGAGCATTTTGAGCTAAATAATAAATAATTAAAAGATTATTCAAACGTTTATGAATGAAACTAAACACAGGTGGCTTAAATCTCACTAGAGTTAATGTTGCATAATACTTTTAATAATATGTGGTATGTGTATTTTGTGTCTGTTCACAGGGCATGCTCACACTGGTGTCTAACTGTATAGACCGTCTAAATGTGTACAACAGTGCGGCTCATTTTGGGGAGTGTGCAGGAGCTGAGGCTGGAGCTGCTTGGAAAGACATTCTCAACCTGCTCTATGAACTACTGGGTAAGGCTGCTCTGTTATATGTGAACATTACTCCAACAAATACTTTTGGGGATAAATTGGTGAAATATCCGTGTCACTGAATTTGGAGATATCGCCCCAAATATCAGTATTGGTTTGATATTGAAGATTTAGCCGATATTCGTCACAGCTGTTTGAGTCTTTCGGGCCCATGTGTCATTCCCGGTTTGTCCTCAGTACGTCAGATTTGTTACCTCACCAGCCAGAACCACGCACACTGACAAAACTTTAAAAAGACGAGTGGCGCTGGAGCTGTATCCTGTCTCCCTGATTTCAGAGGTTGTGATTGACAGGTGGATAAAAAGGAGAAAAAAAACAACATAAAGGACGGAGAAGCAGCATGGATTTTCTCAGAATCAATAGCACCAAACTTTTACTTATCTCAGGTTAAAGAAGTAACATTTTGTTTTGAAGGTTACGAGAGTTTTCAAGAGGAGATGTCACGTGCTACAAATTAGTGGTTAAGTAATTGGACCATTTTAAGCACAGATCTGCACACTTTGAAAAAAACTAAGGAGTAAAAACGGAAATAGAAGAACAATTAGACAACAACAAATATGACTGTATGTTTAAACAACTATGCAACAAATTACTTAACATGCCAAATAAATACATTTTGGTCATATTTTTACAAAAATGTGGAGTTCATTTGTGAGCTAATATCGGTATCAGCAAATATCAATTACAGCAGGAGACATATATTGGAAATAGCTCAAAAATAGTTAAAAAAAATCCATATTGGACTAACTTGTGTCCATCTTTGTGAAGCTTCATGGCCTGGTAAGCAGCTGCCTCCAGTCTCACACCTCAGATCGGAGTTGTCCCTGGTGTTTTTCAAGCCCATAAAAGAGCATGGTTTTGCTTTTACTCTCTCCTGCTGTGCTATTTATTCTCCCACAGCTCAGTGAGTGTGTACTGCTGATCCAGAATGCCTTTAACCTCGTGCTCCTGGGCCATATGCTCGCTCTGATATGGACGTATCTCACTAAAACGACCTGGCAGCGCCGCATAGTTTCGGCTCTTTCAATTCTGCGTATTTTAAAGACATTTTAACGTGACATAAAGGCAAGAAAGAAGGATTTACCGTGTTACAGTGACATTTTTAAAAATAACTTGTGTTGAAAAGATGAATCTTCAACACCAATGAAGGAAACTTTTGCAACCAATGATAAGTGATGTTAAAGATGTGTAATGTAACTTTTACCTTTACCTGAAATGTCCCACAGTTTGGCATTAAACTTATCAATTGTGCTTTTATTTATTCAACTACAAGTATGCAAAAAAAACCTTGACAAACATGCATTTATACTGTGAGTGAGGGTCACTTCTAGACAGTGTTTTCTGTTTGATAGAAGAATTCAACCTAAAAATGCCAGATTTGTGCGTTAAACATTTGCGAATAAAGCTTCAAGTATGTTGTATAATTGACGGGGAGATCAGAAAATGGCATAATATGGGCCATTTAATATTAATAGCATGAAACATTTTAGTCAAAAAATGCAATAACGTGCATTCGAACCACAGATGCTCTCACATTGTCGAAGATGAGCCTTGTCGTAGCGCAAAGACGTTAGAACATTGCAGTGCGTTGCTCATATGACTGTAACACATCTCCTTTGTCCTTCACATTCTCGTTTACACTGATGTAGTTACTATACAAGACACGTCTCATTTTTTGCCCACTCACTTGTGTATGTATAAAGTGTAGCTCTAAGTGGATTTGGGACGCCTTCTCCTTTCTTCAGTGTCTTTCTAAGGTGACCCTGTCTTTTTAAGCTGGGGGCATTTATGTGTTTGGTCATTGTCATTTTCTTACTTTAACACAATCATCTCACAAATTAATATGTAAGGGAAACACTCCACTTGGCTTCAAAGTGTCCTCTAACGCTTGACATTCATCTGGTGTAATGCAGGCCTCCGTTTAACCATTGTGGAAATGTAAACTGGATCCAATTTGTTTTCCAGCGGCACTGATACGAGGGAACAGGAACAACTGCACACAATTCTCCAATAACCTGGACTGGCTGGTGAGCAAGCTGGAGAGACTGGAGTCCTCGTCAGGTAAGCTCATTATCCACTCACACACTGCGCTCTTGTGAGACAGACGGCTGTATTCTGTCTGCCTCTGCTCCTTTGATATCCAACGCTTTTATGTGAATGCAACTGCTGTAAAAAGTGACTCAAGTCTGCCGTGTTTTGTTGTGTTTTTTGGGAGGGGGGGGAAGGAACCCCTAGTCATGAATACAAAGTGGATTAGTTCAACATCACTCCACATCAACTGCAGTTTCAGCATAAATATTTATCGACTCGCATTGATTTGGGATGATTTGCCAATGCAATTCTGAAATATGCTTAATACTGTTTTTGGTGGTGACGGTCGAAACATGGAGTTACAAATAAAGATGCAGCGATTCAGCTTTTTCAGTTCCAACACAGAAAAGCTTTAAATATCTGCCAATACCTGAAATCAGCCAATACCAATGCAGAGAACAACATTTATTTCCTTTAAAAAACACATAAAATAAGGCAAATCTGCATAGCTGTCATTTATCTCTCAAGTTACTACAGAACAGATGCAAATAAAGGATATATATTAATTATTGAGAGATTTTTCTGGACCTACTATGATATAATTTCATGATATCATTGTATAAGTCCAATCAGGATATCAAATTGACCGATATTTGGAAGACGATCCAGAAAATGTTTCAGTATATCACCAATATTCAATACCAGTATCGTATCAGTGCAAGTTATAATTATGGTGGAAAGTTGCAGTGTTTATTTATCACAAACAAGCTCAAAAACACAGTCTACATGTATATTTTTATAGGTTTGGGCGTAACTTCCCTTTGTTTGACGTCAGCTCTGTTTCACGTGAAAAGCATTGAAGACATGTGTTTTACTATTCATGTGTGGAAAAGCAGAAAATGATTTACAGTACAATACAGAGCCTCCTGTGGTACCTAAAAAATGAATGTGTGGCTGTGCAGGCATCCTGGAGGTTCTGCACTGCATTTTAATAGAGAGCCCCGAGGCCCTTAACATCATCCAGAGAGGACACATCAAGTCCATCATCTCACTGCTCTACAAGCACGGACGCAACCACAAGGTGAGAGCGCACACCCAGTGAACGGGGTCAACGTTGTCATTAAAGTTTAGTGCGGTAATGATCATAACTTATTACTGCTGCATAGAAATGGACTGAGACGTATATGGTGAATTTAATGACAAGCCAAGCGAAAATGTACATGCACTTATAGCATTTGCATATAACAGTCTTTAATATTTATTGCCCATTAATTGCAAATGGCTTAAAGGCAGTGGTGAAAATATATTGGTATGGTGGTCAAGCTGGGATCAAACCATCAACCTCTAAGATTATTGATGAACGTTCTGCCACAATGCCAGTATTTTTGAATACTATTTTAAAACATAACACTAGACTAGGCCTATGTTAGGTTTAAGCTCACCTAAACATTGTAAAATATAAGAAGAAAGACAAGAGATTAATATTATTTTACTCACAAGGAGAACGAACAGAGACAGTCACTTCAGGTACAACCTCTATCCGCTCTAAAGGCCTCACTGCCGCCTCCTCGCTTTTGTTTAGGAAGGTCCCTAGTTAGAAGGAAAGAAAACTCTACGGGGATGGGGGGAAATCAGCAATAACATCATACACAATTATGCATAATAAAACTTTGTAGTATTAATGTGTGGCTGCTGTCCTTGTACAGCGTCTGCACCCAGGAGTTTGGGTGCTGCGGTTTCTCTCTGGTCTGAGAGAAGACGCCACATTATCTCTCAGTTCCCAAAACAAGTGAAGAACAAGTGGAAGCCAAACTGTACACAGTAAAAGTACACAGAGGTTATTGAGCACACAGAAACTTCTAACACATGATTATAGAATATATGGGGTAAAATACATAATTATTGTAACAGCCTATCATGGATTTTGAAAGACAATGTATTGCTGACAAAAATATAGGTGATAAATTATAATATTGAATACCATTATGCAAGATTTCCCCCAAAGAACTATTCTATATGTGCAGTTTTGTTGATGAACACAAATATATGAAACACTTAAAGTCATAGCTGGTATGTTTTCAACTGCCTGCAGCTCAAATCTAACAAAAAGCATCACATTAGTACAAAGGAAAGGCAGCCATGATAAATATTTCACATCCCTAACCTCTCCGGAAGTTTCATTCAAGGTAGAAAGCGCACGGCAGCTCTGTATGTGGATCCTGTATCTCTCCCCTCTCCTTATTACCCTCTCCAAAATGCTTCACCGGATTCACATTTATTTCCATAACTGCTCCCTTAGGGTTTCTGTGTATCTTCTCCTTTTTGTGCACTAATACGCTAACACTCCCATCCATGACATAACATTGCTAGAAGTTTAGCTGTTGTCAAGGGTTAATAAAGAAATCATGCAATAGCTTATAATGCGCGTGACCTCTGCTGCCCATTTAATTTAATAGCTTTGTTAAGGAGACATGTTTTTACCCCAACAAGCATTTCTGAGTAATTACTCCGCACTCTTCGCCACTCCCCAGACATCCATTATGGACACGATAATGAGTAATTTTGACAAGAAAGTACAGATTTGTGCCCCGTGTATAGCAGAGTAAATAAGGGTCATTACGGGATCAGGTGTTAGCGTCGGTGTCATTGGTGTAAAGTGGCTCGTGTGTGTTTTTCTTTCAGATTCTAGACGTGTTGTGCTCCCTGTGCGTGTGCAATAGCGTCGCGGTGAGGACCAATCAGAACCTCATATGTGACCATCTGCTTCCCAAGAGAGATCTGCTGCTCCAGACACAACTGGTCAATGATGTGCAGAGGTTAGGACAGATTTTAAACATTAATGCGTTATAGCAAGAGGCGGACGAGGCGCTCATTTTTGTTACATGTGTAAAAGTACAGATACAGAGGCAAAAGAGTAAGTAAAAGTAAAAATGCAAGTATCACAGACTTCATTTTAAGATGTAATGAACATTCAAATGTACTGATTTTGATAAAGATTTGGGTTGAATTTTGCGAAACAGTTGAATCAATGTTATTTTTTTCTTTTTTTTTTTGTATATTTTTGTCTGCTCAAATTATGAACTTGATAAAAAAAAAAAACAGTTGAATCAATGTTATTTATTTTTTTTTTTTTCGTATATTGTCTGCTCAAATTTTGAACTTCATAAAAAAAAAATAACCCCTCGGCCTTTTCAGCAGGTCTCAAACAATAATGAAAAATACTTTTAGTTTTCAGTCCTAATCAATAATTTAGTGCAGTAGAAAGATGCCTGTTCTCAAATGTAGTGAACTAAAAGTAAAAAGTGTCCACTTAAAAATGTACTGGGTCATACCTAAAATGTATATGCAGTACAGTGATTTACTACTATTACTTTGTCATGTTCCACCACTGATTATTGTCCAAAATGTCAAAAAAATTGGTAGCAACAATTTCTGGAAAACAAATTTCTGTGGAAGTTTGACGATTGTGATTAGATTTGTGATTTGTTTTCAAATCAAGGCTCTGTTCGCTGTGCACACCCAGGAGTGTTAACTAACATAACAGCGAGTTAGACAACGAGAGACGACTTATGAACTGTTAAATTAATACAAGAATCTCAGACATTTCAGAACAAGTTTGTAGAAGTCTCAAAATAATAATTGTAACCCTTGCGATTTGATAACTGACAATTCAAACAGTCATTTCTGCAGCCCTTATTTGCTAGTTTTTTATATTTATTTGTATTCATTTGGACTGGGGTGCATAGATAAACAAGTTAACATCAAAGTGTATTTTAAAAGCACTATTCATTACAATAGGGTCATAATTCTGCGCAGCAAATATAGCGTTATTATCTTGACAATTCCATTTATCTACTTGACTCTTTTAGGATTCCATCAAGACAAATTGATTGACTGTGCACTTTGTGAACTGGGGGCATTAGAAGCCAATTAAAGCTAAATTAATTTCCCTAACCTCCCAGGGCAAAGAGGAAAAGTGCAAAATGAGCAGCCCCATCTGATCTTTGTTCTGCTCTCTCCATCAGTATGCGCCCCAACATCTTCTTGGGCGTCAGCGAGGGCTCGGCGCAGTACAAGAAGTGGTACTACGAGCTGATGATAGACCACGTGGACCACTTTGTGACCAGCGAGCCCTCTCACCTGCGCGTGGGGTGGGCCAACTCTAAGGGCTACGCTCCGTACCCTGGAGGGGGAGAGGGCTGGGGGGGGAACGGAGTCGGAGATGACCTCTACTCTTACGGCTTTGATGGACTACACCTCTGGTCAGGTAGGGAAGTCAAGTGTATTGCAAACTCAAGTTGATTAATGTATTTGTGGATTTACCTGATACGCACCTTCCTCTGATGAGTAAGGGAGTATCTTTGGCAAGAGATATTCTAACCTTTTTATACAAAATCTTTTTCATACACCTATGCAACTAAGGGTTATAAAAGAATGTCTTTTTTGGGATTTTTCTGTTGCAAAATACAAAAAATACTATACAAAATATGCAAAAATACTATACAGTACAAAACAAATGCATGACCCACACACATACACATACACACACACACACACACACACACACACACACAAAATGGGGTGATAGGGTGATCTAACTTCAAATGCTGAAAAAAAATTTAAGATGAATAGCAGCAAGGCTTTTTAGAAGTTTGGAATATTTGTCAAGAGAAATTCTAACCTTTTTATACAATGCCTTTTTAATACCGCCGTGCACCACTGGATTATTATCGAATGTCTAAATTTGAATGTAAAAATATGTATTTAAAGGTGCACTATATAAGTTTTAGTTTCTTTCACCTGCTTGAGTTTATGGACATGCTCTGCCTGGAATATTCTCCAGTATGACATTAAACAGACCTACTTTACATATTACAATTAAAGGTGATTTTATAACTCAGAAGTAACTAGAAAAATGGGCGTTCTGACAGTGAGCGGGGTCGAGGTCTCTCCCCAAATGCCCTGTAACTTTGTCTAGTTTGGTCTCCATGAAGATAGAAAGGTTTAATACCAGACTGTGAAACATTCCACACCAGGAAATGATGAAAAGCAGATGAAAAGTCAAACCTTCTACCAGAAAAGTCACACGATGCACTTTTAAGATGAATTGGAACATAGAGCCAAAATGAGTCTAGACGGCTTATGGGGCAGATTTTTAAAATAAATTAACTTGAGATATAACTATGATTAAGCTTAGGACCAGTCTCCAGAAAATGAATGTATGTCAATGTGATGTCTCCAGGAAGCATTGAAACATGTGAGTGTGTGTGTAAATCTGTGCCAGCCTCACTCTCTGGCTCCTATTTCACATAATTGCTTGTGTGTGTGTGTGTGCGTGTGTGCGTGCGTGCGTGTGTGTGTGTGTGTGTGTGTGTGTTTCGAACAGGCCGTATCCCACGGGCTGTAGCATCCATTAACCAACATATCCTGACCTCTGAGGATGTGGTCAGCTGCTGTCTGGACTTGGGAGCCCCGAGTATCTCTTTCCGAATCAACGGACAACCGGTCCAGGGGATGTTTGAGAATTTCAACACAGATGGACTCTTCTTCCCTGTGGTCAGCTTCTCTGCAGGAGTCAGGTAATGCATATTCACTGCTCCCAATTTCATGTGCCTCTAAGTATTCAGGATGGATTTAATATAAGCTGAGAATTGTCAGTAATATTATATATTGTGACATAGGAACAGCCTGCCCAGTGACCCCATATACCCAGTCCAGAGCCCAGGTTTATTGCCTCAGACCAGGTCCAGAATTGTATTGGCTGGTTGTGATATTGACCACAGAAGGTTTGATTGGCATGACCTAAAAACATAGTTTCAAGCTTCATCAGTTTTTCATATAAATTCTTGTCCATGTCTTTGTGGAGTCAGTACCTTTATAGCATCACAATGTTCAGTGTGGATCCAAACAGACCAGACTGATTTTATCTGCTGATGTAATCTCGTCTCATAAACTGAATTTCTGATGCATCCTGATCGCAGTGTTGCATTTTAAAGTCAAATTATCTGACCACTTCATGTTTGAATTGTTGCAGAGCACTTATGTGCTTGTTGACTAGAGGCTGTGATTTACTGGAGTCACTGTGGTCGCCTAGCAACCATATAGCTATGACAAGACAACAACACCAAGATAAGAGGATGATTTCCATACAGAGAGAAGATACTAGATTAACTTTATTGTTCTACAGTATTTTACTTTAAAATAACTGGATTCTAATTTGCTATACTGCAAATAATTTTGATCAAAACTTTGTGAAATGTAGCACTTAAGTGTGACATTTTTGGCACACCCTGATAATTGCGACCATTCCATTGACTTTTATGTATGTCACTCCTGAATCTTGAGATTTTACATTTATTTGACCTAGTAGCACTGGTTTGGGCCACATTCTTACAAAGATATTGCTTAGCTGCTGATTTGCTAGCAAATAACTGACATCATATTTCTTGTCCATAGGGCACGTTTCCTATTCGGTGGTCGACATGGGGACTTCAAGTTCCTCCCTCCGTCAGGTTATGCTCCCTGTTACGAGGCTCTACTGCCCAAAGAGAAGATGAAAGTTGAGCCTGTGAAAGAGTATAAGAGAGATGTGGAGGGAGTCAGAGACCTTCTGGGAACTACTCAGTTTATGTCCCAGGCCTCATTCATCCCTTCACCAGTGGAAACCAGCCAAGTAATGAGATCCCTTCTCCAATCTCAATATTGTGTGTACTGCTGATGTGCTAAAATGACAGCTTTCTATCAGGTCGTTATGCCATTACACTTGGAGAAAGTCCGAGACAAGCTTGCTGAGAACATCCATGAGCTATGGGGCATGAATAAGATTGAACTTGGATGGTCATACGGAAAGGTAAGAAGAGTAACCCCCGTTTCATCAGCCAAAACATAAGCCATACATTTGACCAGTACACATCACAAATACACACCTATACAAAGAGCAGCTTGAAGTGCAATAGTTGACAGCAATGCTAGCGATGAGCCATCCCCAAAAGCCTGTACGTCATCTTGCTTTCTCTTTTATAATTTGCGGTTCACTTCAAACAGAGGGTAAGTGACAAGAAACAAGTCATTTTACATTTGAACTCTCCATACTCATCTTAGGGTGTTATTAGACCATTCTAAATCATTGTGTGTGTTTAGTAGTAGTAGAGAAATAGTTGATATTAGGTAGAACAGGACACTTTGCTCAGACAACATCAATTAGTCACTTTTAGAGAATCATTTTTCTTAAAATGTCCAAAATCTAGGACAATCATGGCTTGTTTTTGTCCATGAGGTAAGTAAAGGTGATTCAAAAGCGTCCTGTTCTGCCTCACTGGTGTATAGCAGCCCACAATAAGCTCTTAAGTCTGTATTTTGACAAATCTTCCACTAAGAGCTCCATTATGAGCAATGGCCACAGTGTACTTTCTGTTGAAAAGCTTTTTGTTATGTGAGTCACACTCGGTAGAAAATATGTAGATAGGACTGGCAGTTCTGGTCTAAACAGTCTTTTTATGGTAATTTATGTCAGATATTTAGTCAAAATATATACATTTGTCATTTTTATTTTTTAATTACTCCTGCACATTTCATTTGGTATAGGGTAAAAATACAATATTTAACTGTTTTTGGTATAATAATGTGTAGTATTATCATATTTAAGACTGAAAGCTTAACATGGAAAATAAAGAATCTAAAGTAGACCCAATAGAAAAAAATATGTATTTACCACTTAAAGTCAAGCCATCTCAGCCTTTCCTATGTGCTATAGACAGTTTCCTCCAGATTTAGCTACAAATACTTTTTTCTATCCATAGAAGAGCTGGCCTTGCTCATTGGCCCCACACCCACAGCTGCACCTTGCGCTGCATGTTTTCTTGGTAAACATCCACCATTGCCATCCCGCCTCCTCTGAGCAGCAATGCCAAAGGGAATATTTGGCATCAAGTACAGCCCCCAGAGAGAGACATTGCACCTCTCACTTGGTATTCCAGTCAAACACCTTTCTGTCTCTCCCAAGAAAACATGCTCCCCTGTCCTTCATGGCATCTTCACTAACGTAGCCTGTCTTATCACTATGACTAGACTCCTACTACTTCAGACTGCATCCCTGCCCTTCCATTGGCTCACATATTGCCAATGGTTTAAATGTGCAAACTTGTGCGCTTGGCTACACTTGTTTTCAGCCATTAGCAGAGAAAAATTGTCTGCTTCTTTTTCTTTTAGATAAGAGACGATAACAAACGCCAGCATCCGTGTTTGGTGGATTTCTCCAAGCTCCCTGAAACGGAAAAGAACTACAATTTGCAGATGTCAACAGAAACTCTCAAGTAGGTTAAACTTATGGATTTATTTGTCCAGACTGTAGTTTTGAAAGCAGGACATAACAATTACCACTGGGAGAGGAGTCCAATTCATCAGTATGTAATTAGCTTGCATTTATCTTTGTTTTTCTAGGGTTTCTGAGGTGAAAGACTTGATTTAATGAGCTGGCAGTAGAGCTGAGGTCAGGTTAGGCCGACCTTTAGCCGGCTGTGTGTGTGTTTTGCAGTGTAGCTTCTTCTCTTGACAATTTGACACTCTCTGATTGCTGTCCATTCGTCAGGGCACAGCTCAGCAATTGGCTCAGCTAACAGAATCCCACAGAGACCTCTTCCAAGTCTTCTTAAAAGTAGTTTGGATCAATGATTTACTCTTGCATGTACATTGCACTGAAATAAACACATGAACTATTTTACTTAGAGGTACTTTAATTATTTATATCTTAAAGTGCCTTTGATAGGTTAGGCTACTCATTTGACTAAGAGATATTTGCAAAAAACATTCACACTTCCCAATTTGGCAACGTTTCAGGTTTAGAATCGAGACTTCATATCAGGGACCTTACCTAGCAAAACAAATACAAATATAAAAAAAACACCTTTATTTGGTTCTCAGTCAGAACAAATCATTTAAATCAGAACAAAATGTGTAAATTGTTTTGGATAGAACGTTCCCTATTGTAATGTCATCAGTGTGTTTTGACTCTCCTCTTCCGTAGCCTATTTTTAAATTTTTTCTATCAAATTGCTTCTCAATTGGTGTAAATCTACAATTAATATATAGAACATGTATATAGAATAGTTATAATCCCACCAAATTAAGTCAAAATGAGACTTTTAGCACCATCGACCATTTATTTCACTATTTTCTTTGTAAATCAATTCCTGTTCCCAATACGGCATGACTCAAAATTTAGTTACAAAATAAAATAATCAATAAGGTTACATTGTAGATCTTTAAAGATACTAGAAATACTAACTATTCCAATGTGTATAGAAATAGCTGTTTTCTTGTTGTTGTATTTTGTAGCATCTAAACAATGAATGGACAGTAATTGCAAAAGAGACCTTTGAGTTCATGCCTGTCTAAGCCAATCTTCTACAAACTGATCTGATGCATTCTACATCAAGTCATTTCCCTGTACCTAACATCTGACAAAGTGCAGAGGAAAAGCGACTGAAGCTCTTCACACTCTGAAATCCTGAGGGAGCATGTGACCTTTTCTCCTTGTAGATTGGGACACTCGACGTTTATATTATAACAGCTTCACGGCCGTTGACTGCCAGTGTTTTGTGTGTG
>KN492738.1:974-19133 GCA_000787155.1 Scartelaos histophorus
AAAAAAAAAAAAAAAGGTCCTGGATGTTGTTGCTATGGAAACGGTACTGTCAGGTGAAAAGTGTGGCTCTGGTTAAAAAGGGGGAGAGGGAGGTAGAGAGATAGAGAGATGTGGGGAAAGAATGAAGGAAGAAAGAAGGATGGAAAGATGTGGTAAGAAAAGGGACTAGGAGAGAAAGATGGAATGAAAGGGGAGGGAGGAAAAGAGAGAAAAATGACTGAAGAGAGAGGAGAGAGACGTGAAAGAACAAAGACAAGAGAGAAGTGAGAAGGGAGAGAGAAAAAGAAGAAAGGGAAGAATGGAGAAAGGGAGGTGGAATGGGAGAAAAAAGAAAGAGAAGGAGGATGGAGGAGAGAGGTATGGAGGGAGGAGATGAGGTTAATTGACTGGACACAGCACAGCGCCACAGCAAACTGAACTTAGTCATTTGTATTCAGATACTGAGGCTCATATTATCTGTGTGAGAAAGAGGGAGAAAGAAAAGAGAGAAAGAAAGAGAGAGAAAGGAGAGAGAGATGTGTAAGAGAGAGTGAGGAGAAATAAGAGAGAGAAAGGAGAGAGAGATGTGTAAGAGAGAGTGAGGAGAAATAAGAGAGAGAGAGAGAGAGATGGGGGAAGAGAGAGAAAAAGGAGGAAAGAGAGAAAGGAAAGAGAGAGAGAGAGACAGGCAGAAATAAATGGGGAAGAGAGAGAAAAGGGAGGAGAGAGAGAAGAGAGAGAGAAAGAGACGGGGAAGAGAGTGAAAATGGAGGAGAGAGAAAGAGACAGAGAGAAAGAGACTGGAAAAGAGAGAGAAAAGGGAGGAAAGAAATAAAGGATAGAGAGACTGAGAAAGCGACTGAGGATAGAGAGAAAAAAGAGGAGAAAGAAAAAGGAGAGAGAGAGAAAGAGGGGAAGAAAGAGACTGAAGAAGAGGGAGAAAAGGGAGGAAAGAGAGACAGAAGAGAGAGAGAGAGAAAGAGATTGAAAAAGAGACTGAAGAAGAGAGGGAAAAGGCAACACAGAGAAAGGAGAAAGAGAAAGAGGACTGGAGAAAAGAGAAAAAGGAGCAGATAGAGAAAGGAGAGAAAGAGACTGGAGGAGAAAGAGAAAAAGGAGGAGAGAGAGGAAGGAAAGAGAGAAGAGAGACAGGGATGAAGAGAGGGATGACGAGGGAGGAGAGAGGGAGTGAGGAAGAGATGGAGGTAATAGGGAGGAGACAGACAGAGAAAAAGAAAGAGAGAAGAGGGAGAAAAGGGAACGAGACAGAAAAAACAAGAAATAGATAGTGAAAGAGGAGGGAAAAGAAGTAAGAAAGAGTATGGAGAGAGAAACACAGGGAGAAAGAAAGGAGGAGGAGGAGGAGGATTTAGACAAACAGCAGCTCTGCGTTTTCTTATCAGCGTCGCATTAGAGGAGATGATGAAGAGGAGGGAGATGAGCACCTTTGGGTCCTGTGTCTGATGGTTATAAACAAACATGCACAGACACTCAACCAAAACTGTGCAGGTTATTAGAAGAAACACACTACTTCTTCTCACAGAACCTCCAATTCTCTTTACACATTTTCAACCATTCTGCTTTTCCGACATGAATAATATGATATGCACTTGTTCTGTAGGCTGGGATAGTAAACAGAGCACAGTCAATTTCAGACACTGATGTGGGTTTTTGAATATTTTGTTAAATCTTATGTGATCAAAATGTTCAAAACTCTGGCATGGACGAAAGTGGAGGCAAAATGAAGCTGACATCATATATTTACAATGATGAACAGACCTAAATGTTAATGGTTTTATGACAAAAAATAATCAACTATTTTGAATTTCCAAGGTACAAATCTAATTAAATATGCTTCTCTGTTAAGAAGGATGGAAAAAAAAAACAGTTTTCTAACCTTAAATTAATATTTGGGCTTCACAGAAAGTATAATTTATGATGAAATGTGTAATATATCTGTAAATTCCATGTGTAAGGCCTCGAGTGGAAAGCTATTTTACCACAAGTTTAAAGAGGAGGGGATTTCACTTTTAACTGCTAACTCATAGCATATTTAGATCACCCTGTTATCCTTTATTGTTTTGAAAAAGCTATATTCACCGAAAACACATATTAACATGTGCATAAGTTTCTCCGAGTCTCCCCTCAATTTGCTCTCTGCGCTAAGTCACTCCCCCTTCAGAGCACAATCAGCGTGCATCCCGTTAATGAAAAATCGCAACAGGTTTATTGAGTGTTTGTGCACAGTTTTGTTTGGCGTTTTTGTGTATTTATGAAGAATTGTCGCGTGGGACCATGGGTGACGTAGGCTTGTGGGCGGAGCATTGGACAGAATCGTACAACTAACCAAAAGCTCCAACTTCAACATGCATGGAGGACTTTAAAACCTCTTCAGGCAGGTTTCTGAGGAGGAAACAAGATTATAACATGGAAGAAATCTCATAAACACACATTTCCCTAATCCTCCTTCATTATTTACCTTATTTTTTATGCATGCACTTCTATTTATTTCACCGTTAAGCTGTCTGTCATTGTTTTACTGCTGTTAAGCCAGTTCCTGGTTTGTGGATGTTGTTTAATGTCAAAGGCAATTAAAGCTGTTCTGATTCCTGAGGTCTTTTCAGGGCAGGACATAATCAGCTCTGTATCTGTGCACAGTTGGACCATAAAAAACTACACTCAGAGAGAAAGTGTTTGACCAGTGTGTGTGTGTGTGTGTGTGTGTGTGTGTGTGTGTGTGTGTGTGTGTGTGTGTGTGTCTGTGTGTGTGTGTGTATGTGTGTGTATATGTGTGTGTGCATGTGTGTGTACATGTGTGTATGCATGTGTGTGCATGTGTGTGTACATGTGTCTGTACATGTGTGTATGCATGTCTGTGCATGTGTGTGTACATGTGTGTGTCTGTGCATGTGTGTGTACATGTGTGTGTACATGTGTGTGTGTGCATGTGTGTACATGTGTGTGTACATGGGTGTGCATGTGTGTGTACGTGTGTGTGTACATGTGTCTGTGCATGTGTGTGTACACATGTGTGCATGTGTGTGTGTACACATGTGTGCATGTGTGTGTGTACACATGTGTGCATGTGTGTGTGTACACATGTGTGCATGTGTGTGTACATGTTTTAAGAAAGAGAGAGGGAGAGGGAGAGGGAGAGAAAAGGGAGAGGGATGAAGGAGGGAGATAGGGAAAAGAGGGAGAGGAGATAAGTGAGGGAGAGAGAGGGAGGAAGGAGGGAGAGGAAAGGGGGAGGAGGTGAGTGAGGAAGAAAGAGGGTAAGAGAGGGAGAGAGAGTGAGAGAGAGTGAGGGGAGAAAGAGGGAATGAGAGCGTGAGGAAGAGAGGGAAGAAAGAAGGAAGTAAGGGAGGGGAAGAAAGAGGTAAGGGGAGGGAGAGAAGAAGACAAGGTAGAGAAGTAGAGAGGGGGAGGAGGTAAGAGAGGAGAGAGTGAATGAGGGCGTGAGGGAGAGAGGGAGGAGGTGAGAAAGATGGAAGGAGAGAGGGAGAGGAAAGAGGGAGGGGAAGGGAGTAAGAGGAGAAAGGAAACTGGACAGAGGAAAGAGAGAGAGAAGAAAGATAGAAGATGATGCAGATAGAAAAAAGATAAAGGCAAGAGAGACAGAAGGGAGGGATGAGAGAGGAAGAGAAGAAAGAGAAGAGACAGTGAGGGAGAACCGAGAGAGGCCGGAAACAAGATAAAGAAAAGAGAATTTTCTGGCTTTACTGCAGCTCTAACCCCGATATGCCGGATGTACCGCACGGTTTAAAGAACCAGAAAACTTGGCAAAACTTTTAAAACTTTTCATGATTTAAAAGTTTTGACTTCTGCGAAAAAATTTATCCGGGAGGAAGTGGTGTGAAGATATAACATGAAACGCAAGATAAAAATACAGTTAAAAGCACAAGTAGTGACTGTGATAACGCAGAAATTCAGAAAAGTGGTAAAGTTTGCTTTTCGTAGAATGTTCCATAGTACAGCATTAAAAATATCTCTCTGTCTCTTTACAGTAAGCAAGATGCACTACCTGAAAAAGTTCTAGATTAGATCTGTGGTGAGGCAGCCCAGCTTACAGCAAGGGTATTTTTATTTATTTGTATTTATTTTTTATATAAACACATGTACAGTGATTGAATACACACATATACTGTAGGTTTAATGCTCTAGTGTGTAATAATCTTGAAAAAGCAATAACATCTCCATGGATATAAGCAGGTGACGTGGCAATCGTGACGTGCACCATAGGTCAAATCTGCCAAAACTAGCCCAAAATCTTTAGATGAGATCAGAAATGTTACACAGAGCACCTTTAATTTGAAATGAATAATAAATAATCATGTAAAAAGACCTAGTACATTTAAACTGAAAACTGATTCATATTATTATTATTATTGACTCCAAGGAACTCATATTGAAAACTAAATTAAACATGTTGCAATAGTGATTAACAATTTCAAACTAAGCATTAGATCTTTTGAATGAAAAAAGCCCTCAAAGTATAACAGAAAATGCATATAACAAGAGTAAAGAACAAAACACACAGAGCCCTATTGCCTGTGACTACAGCATCCTCCTATCAGAGATGTGGTTACCGTGGGAGACGGTGAGTAAGAGCTTGGCATGATTCAGCACAAAGCTCCTCAGACATTCTGAGACAGTACTGCCCCCTGGTGGTTAAGAGAGGACTGACCACAGCATTACACCCAGCAGTTTAACCAGGCAGGTTTGGCTGTGTTATTTTCCTTTCAGCATGATTATAGATGTATGGATGGTTAAATGATGTGTTCAGGTACTTCATTCATTCTCTATATGTGTAGTGTGATGCATTCATGTGCATCTTAATTACAGGAGGTGAGTGTATGTGCACGTAAAATAAATATTAATCTTTATGTTTTCTACAATGAGGAAATTGCAGTGTTTCATCAGGAAAGTACAAAAATAGCAACAGTAGAAACAGAATTAATTCCAAAATAGTATAAAATATAAGATAACATAAGATAAATAAGCATTCAGATGCAAGGGCATTGAAATATAAAGGAATTGTGCTTTCAGGAACCTTAATTGTGTTTGTACTGTGATGTGTTCAGGTAGCTTGTTTGTATACTGTTGTGTGTTTATATAGTGACATACCAAGGTACCTGAAATGTTTATGTGGTGATATGTACCTGGTTCGTATGGTGGTGCATTAAGGTACCTTAAGTGTGTCCTGCTGGCATACTGCTCTTATCAATGCTGTTAAACCTCAGGCTCTGTATGTTTAGTGTGTGTATGCTGGTGCATTCAGGTACCAAGTGTGTATAATGTCTGTGTAGTGGTGCATTCAGGTACCTCTCTCATTCCCAAAGGCATACTGCAGAGGTTTGCTCTTATCAACGCTGTTAAAAATCAGTCTCTGTATGTTTAGCGGCAGAGCGTTCAGGTACCAAGTGTGTGTGTAGTGTTTGTGTGGTGGTGCGTTCAGGTACCTCTCTCTTTCCTGCAGGCATACTGCAGAGGTTTGGTCTTATCGACGCTGTTAAAACTCAGCCTCTGTATGTTTAGTGTTTGTATGGTGGTGCATTCAGGTACCGTGCGTAAAGTGTTTGCATGGTGGTGTGTTCAGGTACCTCTCTCGTTCCCGCTGGCATACTGCAGAGGTTTGGTCTTATCGACGCTGTTAAAACTCAGCCTCTGTATGTTTAGTGTTTGTATGGTGGTGCATTCAGGTACCGTGCGTAAAGTGTTTGCATGGTGGTGTGTTCAGGTACCTCTCTCGTTCCCGCTGGCATACTGCAGAGGTTTGGTCTTATCGACGCTGTTAAAACTCAGCCTCTGTATGTTTAGTGTTTGTATGGTGGTGCATTCAGGTACCGTGCGTAAAGTGTTTGCATGGTGGTGTGTTCAGGTACCTCTCTCGTTCCCGCTGGCATACTGCAGAGGTTTGCTCTTATCGATGCTGTTGAAGCTCAGGCTCCGGCGGTTGAGGTTGGAGGGGCTCCTGGAGGCCCCACTGCCCGCAGCAGGGACTCTGGAGGAGGGGCCCGGTAACCTGAGGACCACAGGAGACCCATCGTTACAACCACAACACCACGAGATACATTGAGACGCTGTGTCCACCTGAACAGTGATTTCAGAACAATAAAAACTGCACTGTTGCCATAGCTATTAACAATTTTAAACATAATACCGTATATTTTGAATGTTAAAACGTCACTTATAGCAAAAAGCTGAAACACATTAATCAATTTTACATTATGACGAATTCTGGTGAAACAACATAAAAAATTAAAAACTATATTCATGAAGTTGCGGGTAGGTCTCCACCTGCTTATCACCATGGAGATGTTATTGCTTTGGCATGTCCCTCAGTGCGGCATTAAACTTGTATAGATCCATGTGAATGAGTAGGTGCTGCCATCAAGTACGGTTACGGGTAAGGTCTGTGGACAGGTGACGGTGCAACTGTAACTGAATACATGTGCAATATAGTGTATAGTTTAAAGCCATACTGCGGAGAATTCAAGGTAAACTAAAAACATCTCCATGGAGACAAGCATGAAGTGAACCCTCCACCCACAAAAGTTACAAAATGCAGCTTTAACTACTTTTTACAGCGTTTGAAAGAGCATTTTTCACAATACAGTAAGCCAAGTTATATCACTAATTCTTTACATTTTGTTGCTTCCAAGGAAACTTATAACTTCATATAAAACCAACAAAATCACCCATTCCCACTGAGATTAAACTAAAAGAATGTGAGTTATGAGATCCTCTTATTGCCCAAAAACGCCATTAAAAACAACAAAAAAATCTGAGTTTACTGAAAGAAAGTGTGTCCATATAACATCTGCGGGGACCATTAACAACTTTAGCCGAGAGCATATTTTCAGTCCCTCACGACACAAAATCAATGTTGACGAAGAGTCTGTGTAATAAAACGTGACTCTGCTCCTCATACCGGCAAATAAACACCACAGCGTCTCATCTCTGCAGCCCCGATCGGCTCTGATAATCCGACTTTAATTCATGCGAGGTGCGACGTTTGACGAGTGTGAGTGAGCGTTAAACAATCAGACCTGAGTACCAATAATGAACACGTGTAGGTTGTGTTCAAGTGCAAAGATTTGAACGACCGGAATTATTTAGGAGAAAAATAAACATTTACATCATCCAGGAATAAATTCATTTGGCGTTAAAATTGGAATAAACCACCCACTTACTTTGGAATAAAGTTTAATTCCGAATAATCATTTAGGAATTGTTTCTTTTTAAAGCAGAATTAATTTGGAATTGTTCCACACTATGGCATTAAACGTATCTATACCCATGGAAACAAGGTCAGCACATCTAAATGTTTGATGTGATTCGTCATTTGTTCTAAAATTGAGATTAAACTACCAATAATGTGCACATAAAACTTGTATTTATGTGAGATTTTAAATTAATTTGAGAGTTTGAAATTGGAGTTTAAGGTATATATATGTTTTTTTTTCCATCAACTTGTCTTCAGGATGTGATTGTTTCCCTAAAAGTTCCACAGCAGGGCATTAAACGCATCTATGACCATGGAAACAAGGTCAAAACATAGATTTTAAACTGACAAGTTAGAAATTGTGCAGGTCAAAATTCTGTGGTAAAATTTTACTTTTTACTGTCAAAATTCCAATGTTTGAACCTGGTTTTCCATATAATTTCTTTCCCGTCAGCTTGTCTCCAGGAAAAATTAATAGTTTCCCTGGAATGTTCCGCAGTATGACATTAAATTTATCTGTCTCTATGGAGTCAAGCAGGTTGTACCATAAGCCTGCCATGTAAAACTGTTCTCTCTTCAAAAACATGCCTGCAGAGTTTTTAGATCTATCTCTTTTGGTGAATATAACATTTTGAAGGTAATATAGTGTTCTAAATATGTTGTGTGTTAGCAGTTGATCCCCACAGAAGTGTAATCCCCCCTCTTTAAAGCGCAAGATTATGATAAATTTGTGCTTTGAGCCCCTAGAACAAAACTGATACGGTTCAACTTTTATGGCTTTCCTCTTTGTATAGTTCTGCCCGGTTTGGCTGCTCTTTCTCTCAGTAGTTTTGCACAGTTTCCATTTCTCTTTTGTCACAGTGAGTTATTGGTCCCACACTCCACACTCCAGGCGGCTGCAGCTGGAGGGACTACATTTCCCATGAGGCCACTGTTCTGCGATCTCATATCTGCTGCTGCTTCACAATGAAATGATTTTCCATCCCACTTCCCCCAGAGTCAGACTAGTTCAGACATCTGTTTGTCTCTCTGCTTTGAGTCACCAGATTACACAGGTTTAGAAACAACTTCTGCTGCAAGTATTTGTGTGTGGAGCCTGTGTGTTCCTCACATGCATTTGTGAGTTGTGCGGTGCTTCACTTTTGTTGTGTCCTTGAGCAAGACACTTATAACTGGTAGTTCCCATACATTCCCATAGCAAAGGAGTGGTTGACTGCTCTCGTGAATACCTGGCTCACATGGCTTTTTCTTTCCGCTTTTGCCGTTTTCCGACTCCGCTCTTTTAATTATCTGGAGTTCTTACAGACACTTATTCGAAAAATTGTTTCGGTTCGAGACCAAAGTTTGCTCCGGGCTGCCATCTTGCAGAGCGTCATCACGTCATACGGGCAACCCAATGAGCCAGTGAATTATTTTTAAGCGTAAAAAAACATGATCGCGGAATTAATTAAATCAGCTTTAAAATCTGAATAAACCACCCACTTAAATCCAAATAAAGTGTTTACGTGGTCGTTTTAAAGCAGAATTATTTTTTATTCCAAATTAAATGATTTTTAATGGGATTTCATGTAAACGGGACAACTGTTGGATGTTGTGAAATGTGTTTGTTTTTCGAGTATCCATGGAGAGGATGCAAGAGGCTAGCTGTGGACATATGAGATGCTACACGGTTTTTCATGTGGCAAAAGACCTTTCACGGGAAAAACTTTTAGGAAACACCAGAGCAGAATAAAATCAGGGCGTTTCCTGTTGTGTACACAGGTGTATCTCTCATTGTGCCTGCATTACTGTTTAAGTCCACTGACCAGACTGCAAGAAAAAATATATTAAATGCATTTTTAAAAGAGGGCTATGCATATATGTCTGTGGTGGAATGTTCAGCAGTTGCCTTGGTGATGCAATGCACACATTTGCAAGTAAGATTTTATATTACAAGTGCTCATGGTCTCATTAAGGTGTTTATTTCAGCCACAAAGACGAATACGACTTGCTTAACAGCACAAATCTGCTCGCCCTTAGCTCCCTCAATCTGCCACTTCTTTCTTGGCAGATTGTGTTAAAACAAAGATCAAATTAAATTCTAAATTGAGTCACAGGGCTTCAGACAGAGCAATGCTTCAAGTTAGCTTCACCTCCGAGGGATTGTCGACGACACCAGCTGCGAAGTGTCAATAGTGTAAGCAGATGTGTAGAGAAGATGTTCAGTGCCACAAATATTTGGTAGTATAATGGACACTTGGGGTCATTTTTCATTCTTACACAAATCGATCTCCGAGCTGCCCTGGTCCTGAGCGCAGCAGCAGATGGAGCAGATGTCAGATGGAAAGTTAATAGAGTTATTCAGTGACTCATTTTATGCTACTTATTTTTGGAACTTTCCCAGATGTTTCACACAGTTTGTTCTCGCATTATTCACAGCAGATCGATGCATTAAAAAAGAGGTTAAAGTTCATATATGACACAAAATGGACTCTTGTGAGCTATAAATCATGTTATACTGTTGTTCCCTCCTCAAAAACCTACCCAGAGTTGTGTTTTGTATCATTTACTCATTTGTCTGTCTACATCTCTAAAGCTTAAAATGCTCTGTTCCACCTTGTGATGTCATGAAGTGGTAGTTTTCAAATTAACGTCTACATTTTACCTTCAGATTAGTAGAGATTGGCATGGATGAAATTATTCAAATGATTCTAATGACATTTAAAACGTGTCAATAAAACAAAACAACACTCCAGGTAATGTAAAATAGCATAATATTTCACAGTGAGGAACTCATCTCCATGGAGACCAAAAGTTACATAGTGAACCTTTAAATCTTATGGTGAGATTACACATTCTTGACAATAACTGATTTTAAAGCTTTAAGCAATTTCTTACATGCAAAAACCAAAATATTGACACTTTGCAGCTGCTGTTGTCTATATACACTGAGGGTGTGATGCTAACTGAAGGCACTACTCTGTCAGAGGCTTAAAGAGACCATAAAGAACTGATTTAGCTGGAATTACAGCAAGTCCCTTTCAAATAAAATTACAGTCATGAGCCAACGTTTTTTTTCAGTCAGCCCCTCTCACGTTTTTGTTGAACATCAAACTAATCAGGACCATGAACACTGTTTAAATGCGCTGTTTAAATCCATTTTGTTGACAATCTTTCAGACAATCTTAAACATTTTTGCTAGGTATGGGACAAGACACCAAAAGACAAACTTGCTGTAAGATTTTTTTAACTCATATTTTTACATTTTCTTGGGTAAAAAAAGGGGTTAACTTTGTAAAGTAACTCCTCTTGATAAAATTAATGTCCCGTTCTTGACATGTCTCATAGAAGTTGTGACTCGTCCCATCCCTGTTGTTTTCTAATATGTGCATTGTGTCACCATGGTAACTACTGAACAGTCCATAAGATACAGATACAGTACACCCCCAGCATGATTTCACTGTAAACTATCAATTGGTACAATGCAAAAGTAGTAGTAGAATTTAAATACTTGTACTGATAGTTCTGCAGCACTTATATCTTCCTTGAACCGTTCCACATTTAAACCACAATAAAACATCTCAAATAACTTCTGTGTTGTTGCTCTTTCCACGTCTCAGATCTAATAATATCATATAGGGCAGCATGGACTCCCCCGGTGATATAAATATCCCACACTGTCTCTTTATGAGTGTATGGTCAGATGATAACGGCAGCAGACAGAGGGGAGCTGTGTGCAGACAGACACAGCCTTGGTTTGTTCCCCTTTATAGAAACATTAATGTGAAACGCTCCAGGCATTAGACACCTCCTGATGGCTCTGAATAATGTCTGGAATGGGGCTAATGGTGTACAAGGCTGCATGAGTAACCAGCATAAAGAAATGTCTGTGTATGTTTGGGCAATGTGACAAAAAAGAATCATATTTACGTTGCGTATATAGATGTATCATGATTTTTTTTTTTTGTATTAAAAACAAATATATATGGTTTTAATTTTAATTTTACGAACATAGATTAGACAAACTTTTAACCGATGCCACTTAACTACAGTCTAATCAAGAGAGACGTTATTGCTTTGTCTGGAATGTTTCGCAGTGTGGCATTAAACCTTTCTATCGTCATGGAGACCAAAGCAGACCAAGTTACAGATCAGATCTGTGGAGAGGCGACCCCGCTTACAGTCAGGCAGAAAAATGCTGTTTTTCTAGGTATTTTTGAGCTATAAAACCACCTGTAATTGAATAAATGTAAAGTAGAGCTGTTTAATGTCATACTGTGGAACATTCCAGGCAGAACGATGACATATCCATAGAAACAAGCAGGTGACAGATGCCCAAGCAAAAAAAAAGAAAAGTGAATTCAAAATAAACTTGCTTTAAACTTGCTAATGTTACCCATTACTACAAATATTCCATAGAAAACTCTTATTCTTGGGTTTCTTTGTGTGTGCGGATGCCATTTTGTACACTTTTCACCACTTAAAAGAGATAATATTTACTTTTGAATCGTGAAAGAAAGTGTAATTGCCTGTGCTCTTGCAGTAAAAAAAAAGAAAAACTAAAAAGAAACTGCAGATGGAACAGACATACAAGTTTGTCTCATTATCAGGATATGGACACTGATTCTTGTTTGGGTGCAGGTGCTGGGGTTTAGGAAGACTTTTTTTAGGATTTTAGCATTGAAACTGGCAACCCAGATGAGAGTCATGTGAGGCTCATTCATCAAATTATAACAGGTCTGATGTTTTTGTAATTTTAAGCTCTATTCACAGAAGGTTTTAACAGTGGACCTTGGGTGATTTGTAATAACTGCGGACGAGCCAGAGATCTTAATCCCATCTGAATGTGCCATGTCTGTAATTTGTAAAGTAAAATCACCTACTTTATTTGGCCAAACACGTCCGGTGATAACACTAGCCCCATGCGAATTTGCATCTCAATGTTTGTTGTTGCTAAATGTACCTTTTCGATCTCTTTCTTTTCTTTTTGCATTTTTTTTCTCTTTCAATCTCAGTCAGTGTCAGTAAAATACAGTCATTAACGGACTTTGCTTATCCTCTACGAATGCCGTGCGAATAAGTCAGAGGTGGGACGGGAATTTACAAATTAAAAGACAAATTAAAAGAGTTCTACTTATCAAGTGTAAATACTTACCTATCAGTAAAAACATGTTTACTTAATATTCACAGGTCAAATTTATGGAGTTTAAAATCCAAATTATGCACACAGATCCTTTAATTAAAACAGGAAGTAAGTTATAGTAATAATAATTGTATTTCTTTAATCGCTACAGCAACGGTGTCACTTTTTCATCAGTTTGAGACCCATGTAAAGGCATTAACACATGAGCTTTAACACAGGGCCCGTGTTGTTTACAATGACCGAACAGCTCTTTATGTGTCTCTGTTACGAGCTACAGACCCACTTTGTGCATTCCCCTCCGGGCACATGACGCTTGTTACAGCATTTCTGCCATAGCTCAAAGTTCCCACCGTCCCTGAACTAGACACGTGTGAGGGGCCTCAGACAACTGGGGCAGACGGAGCGGGGGTATCTGTGAGCCTATAGAGTACACCCCCACGTACATGGGAACTATTTTAAACATCCAGGCAGAGCTGCTGAACGTGTCTGCGCACATAGGCTAAATTGTCATGCAACTTAATCTAATAAATCGCATTAAAGGTTCTGTACATTTTTGCCCGCGTATTTGAGCAAAATTGAGCTTGCCCCAGTACTGAACCCAAGTTTACCATACTACCTATAATGCCGCTTTATATTTTCTTATATTTCATCTTTAAATAGGTGCACTGTGACAAAAAATGTTCCCAAAATGTCCCCAACATTGAGGCTGACGAAAAGTTAGCGTAGCATAGCGATTAAAGCAACAATAGGTATGATTTTGATTTCAAATAAACCAAAAATAAACAAATATCCGTGTCCCCATACGAATCAAATATAGCTTTTAATAATCACCGTTTTACCAATGTACAGATATAGTGTATAAGCAGCTCTGTATCTAATTATGAAGAGTTTTATTGTTAGATCATCAGGAAGTGCATTGTTAGCATGCTAGTGGACTTTAGCGTCACCATCGCGGGAAAACTCAGAAAGTTGCGTGAATCATAAGGATGCTAAGAATGCAAAAGATAAGTGAGGGACTGCAAACTGTTTTAAATGAAGTCGTTGTGGTTTTAAGACAGTAAAAATTAGATTCTTGGCTTTAAGCTTTTAAGCTTTAAAACTGAGCTGAGGGACAGGTCAGAATACTCAGGTGGAGTTTGCTGTAAACGTCAGAATGCAGATTTGTTGTAATTACTGGATTTATTAACATTAAACTAAAACTAGCCCAAAGTTTAGCGTCTTCTGCTTGCATAAATTAACAAAATTAAGTTATTTTTTCACAATAGCTTCAGAGCATTCCAATAAAAACAAGAATTAAAGATTGAAGAATTAAATGAAGCACCATACGGGTCAATGACATCATGTGTGTTTAATTGAAATTTGTTTAGTTAAAAAGGTTCAAATGTCATAATAATTCGCTACATACCGTTTGTACCTCTGACCTCCATGGAACCAAATATTTTTTTCATAAATCCTATTATTATTATTATCCTATTATTAAGTTATTCTGCAGGTTTTTTGTCCTTAAAGTGTCAAATGTTCATGTGGTGTGACCGTCCACCCTTAACTCATGATTTTGAAATCTTTAAAATTATTCTAAATCTAATCACATTTATTTTCTTTCTTTTTTGTAATTTTTTTCTGAAGGGTTTTTAGTCCCACATGGAATTTCATCTTTCTTGAATAGATATTTCCCCCATAATATTCAAACAAATATTGTCCGAGCGTGTCCATTTTTTCAGATCTCATGTTTTCATAGCCCAATATCATGTTCAAGGTCATATTCAAGGCCAATTCATGTACATAAAAACACAAAAAATGCTTAATATAAATGTCAAATAAATGTAAATATTTGAACATTTTAAAATTTGCAGGTTGAAAATCCTTATTTGTCATTGATCCATATAGTAATAATAGTAAAATTTAGAAGTTTTACATATTTACCTTGTGTTTTTCTTCTGTGGGGAGCCTATTCCACTGTGGCCTGGGGGACTGGCATATCGCGCTGTGAGGCTGCACACACACAAGGGACAATAGTGCACTTAGTTTAAAATAAAATAATTTAATATTAAAAGTACATTGTGTAACTTTTCTGGTGAAGGGTCCTTTAAATGCTTTTCTCTTTTCAAATGTTACTACTTTGCCTGGAATGTTTCACAGTATTCTTTTTTAACTGTTCTATCTTCATGGAGATGAAACTAGACCAAGTTACATGTCAAATCTGTGGAGAGGCAACCCTGCTCAGGGTCAGATTTCCTGTTTTATGAGGTATTTTTGAGGTGTAACTGAATAAATGTAAGATGTACATATTGAAATATTCCAGACAGACACATCGATAGACACAAGCAGCTGACAGACCATTGACTTGAAAAGCGACACAACACACCTTTAAAGAGAATATGGCTTTGGAGGATACAGTTTAACACCAGTCAGAGGCAGTTTGTGAAGTAGTTTTGCGGGAAAAAGTCGCCAAAAATCGGAAAACCGGGATTTTATTTTAGCAGTCTTCAGTATATTTATTTTAAAGGTATATAACTTTCTGGAGGTAGCACGTCACCCTCACAATTCCATGGAAATAGAACATTAAAACCATACTTTCTCCAAGAAGAATTGACAGTTGACAATTATATCCAAAAGAAAGGCATTTCCATGGAAACAAGCAAAAAGAAACCTTTCTCCAGGCCAAATATTTAAGAATCATGTTTGTGGAGATGCAAGTCTGCTTTTCTGCGCAATAAAAACAACCAAAATAAAAACTAAAACTACAAACGTGCCATTATTTTTAGTCTATTTTAGTTCAAAAATGGCTTTAACTGCGAGTAAAATAATCTAACCTGTCACAGGCTTTTTTAATTGCAATAATTCAACTCCAAAACAGCATTTAATTACAAATTAATTACAAAAATCCTCTCTTTCAATTCCCATGTTTACTACTGTGTGTGACTAAGCTAATGACACTGTTAATTATGTGAACAGTGACCTCAAGTAACTCTCTCAAGGAAATACCCGAAGAACAACTCATTTTTACACTCACGATTAGTCACTACAAAGAGAGGAAGTCTGAGTAAAATGTTTTGTTTGGGAAATGGTTCGAAAATGTGCAAAGGCCTTGATGAAGTTGTAAACAGCGAAATGTGTTTGCGGTGTGTGAGTGTTTGGAGGATGAGTGAGCCGCAGAGGAGTAAACAAAGCGTCCATTCAAACGTTAGCCTCAAGTGTCCATGGTTAGTATTTGCAGGGTGGATATAGTAGTTTTAAGAGTGATGCTACACAACAACTGTAAAACACACTGCATTGTAAAGCGTGAACACACAGAAGTAGATAAAAGATGTGTATCATATGACGCAAATTACAAATGAAGACAGATGTATTAATGGACAAATGGTCTTCAGTCCAACCAGACGCTCCGATTTATCCAGGACAGTCCCAGTTTTGAGCCCGGTGTCCCTTGTCCCAGCAGATTTATACAAAACCACTGATTTGTCCAAGTTTTAAACAAGAAAATGTCCCTATTTTTGTCATTTGCTTCCATAAAATCCAGATAAACTGCTTAAAAATTACCAAAACACAAAGAAAATTAGACTATTCTGATTCACATGTTCGTCATGAATGGGCAGAGTGTGGAAAAATGTACGTTAACTATGCACTCGTTTCAATTTTATTATTACCAAACACCCCAAACCGGGCAAGTCGCAGTTTTTGATTTTTCGAAAAGCTGGTCACCCTAATGTATACAACTTTATATCATGTTATTTTATTTTGATTGTATTTCTACTTTTGTTTCATAACTATATGTGACCAAAAATATTTAATAATAACATGAAGTAAAAAAATAGACATCAAAACTCTGAATGAACGCATGTTAAATGCAGCAAACAACAAATATATTTAAAATTACTTGTTATTATAATACAAAACGTGCTCTAAAAAATATTGCTTAGAACGCTGGTTTTTACTTTTGGTATTTTTTAACCCTGATGTTGTCGACAAACAAAGCAAATTAAACTAATTATTTAAATGTTTCTTAACTCTGTAATTCCACATGTCTTGCTTCATATATTTGATGTCTTCTGTATGTATTTAAAATGTAGAAAGTAATAAATACAAAGGGGGATATACTGATTGAGATTGTGTATCCAAACTTTTGACTATAAAATAAATGATAAATAAATAAATAAAAAAGAAAGAAAGAAAGAAAGAAATCATCATATATAGCAAAAGTTACTAATAAAGATTTATTCATGGACTAATGGTGTTCAATCCAATCCGACTGCACTTTTTTAAATGGACGATCAATTTGTAAATGCGTTTTTTGTGTCAGTTTATGGATAATATTGTGAATAGTAAAAAAATGTGTTTTATAAGTAGTATGTGTATGACCGTACACTGTAACTTTATTTCTATTGTATTTTTACTGCTGTTTCATAACTATCTGTGGTTTGCATCAAAATGTTTAATAAAAGCAAGTTTTAAAAAAAAGGTTTGGACACACATTTTCCATGATTATTTATATTGTACATTTTCACTGAAGGCATTAAAACTATAAATGAACATGTGTGGAATGTAGTAAATGGCACATATTTTCAAAATGACTTGTTATTATAATACAAAACTTGCTTTAAAAATCTGCTTTCTTGACCCTGTGGCATAGCTGTGACGTGATAACCATTTCAGGAGACTTCACCGACAAGTTTATTAAGAGTGTCAACAAAGCAAAGAGCGTTTTTGACTGTTTTTTTTTTTTTTTCTCACATCTTCCTTCATATATTTGATGTCTTCATTATTTTGTAGGATTTTCTCAGCTGTTATGAGCCAAAAAACTTTTATAAAACAAAACGAAATATAAATATAATAAACACAAATCATAATGTGAAATAAGGATTAGAGGAAATGATTCTCTTTCTTAACTAGTTTTATACTTGTTTAAATTATTGTGTTTTCTGTATGTCTGTTCCTAGCATCTCTGCAAATAAAATAAAAGGTTCCAAGCTGCCCAAATCCCTTTATTTAACATTATTCATCACTGGTGGTTCTAATAATTTATCCAGATGCTCCAAGTTGCCTCACAGTTTGGTCATTCAGTCATTTCTATTTGGTGCTTTTGTGGTCACAGCTGCCCCGGGGCGACTGATGGAGCAATTCTGTTAAAATGAGGCAAAATCTCTCTAATCTGTCGTGCCCATAAAAAGCACAAAAACAGATTGAAGTGGCAAGAACTGAACCACCAACCATCTGGTTTTAGAATGACGGTTCTACTGACTCTGCCACTGTGTTTAAAATAAAAAATATGTCTAACTAATCCAACACAAAAAACTCTAGGGAGCTTAAAATCATGTTAAAATGTTGTTACCTTGTCAAAAACAGACTTGGATTTGTGTTTTTTTTTTCATTCACACATTAGTCTGTTTACATCTCCAAAGCTCAAAATGCTCTGATCCACCTTGTGATGTCTTGTTGTGAAGTGGTAGTTCTCAAGTTAACAGCTCCTTTAACCTTTTGTTTAGCAGAGATTGGCAATTCCAGGGCTGAAATGATGTAATAGATTCCAGTGAAGGTGTGTGGAGTTTAACCATTAATAGATTCCAGTGAAGGTGTGTGGAGTTTAACCATTTTAAGCTTTAAATTTTAAGCTGAGAAAAAGTTTATGATCTAAAAATAGGTCAAAATTGCCACAAAATGAGACTTTTTTGAAAGTTGTAGGTGTCCTATCAGCCGAACACGAGCAGTTTGTGATTATTGTCTCCATGAGAGAACTCCTTTCTCAGCCCATGAGATTTTATTCTGTGGAGCATTAGTGAGTGGCCACGATGTCAGCTGCGGTCAGCTCATAGTCTGTATAAAAAAGTGGACT